>JAHPZR010012509.1:2500-7500 GCA_019787425.1 Platygyra sinensis | reverse complement strand
AGTATTATAATCATATACGTAATACAACAGGCTCAAATGTTTCGTTCAGTCTCACACATCACTTTGCACTGAACAAACTGATCTTGCCGTTTTTGACTACAGCACAACGGAAGACATGCATAGATACATGTCATGTAAAACGTGTAGGCATGCAGGCCTGCGCAACAAACAGTTTCTTAACGTTCAACTGTTTCATTTTGCAAATATCATAATACACTCCTGAATGGATAAAGGCTTTATAGTCTTGTTCGAAAGATAGACTGCCCTAACTCACATCACAAGTAGTTCCTTAATATTCGAAAAAAATAGGTGACACAGTTCCCGTTGTGGTGGTCTATCTCTCATCTGATGGTTAAATGCATTCCTCGGAGATATTAGTTGCGTAATCTACTCTAAAATCCGAGGGTAAATAAAGTAATTTATTATATAAACACCAGTGAAATACCAAGTGAGCTTTCCCGCGAAAACTTCATATCTTCACACGTGAAGATAACATGTTATCTTCACACGTGAAGAGATCACCGTCGTTATGGCTACATGATAAATCGCGCCATTGAAAGCGGCGCTGGTGTTTATATAATAATGATAGTGTTTATATAATAAACGGAATATTACATGCCCGCTCATGGATATGAATTTTATCTTCTCGTGTTCAACTCGATATCTCACTCGTTCGCTGCGTTCACTCGTGAGATATCGAGTTGACCACTCGAAGATAAAATTCATATCCACGCGCGGGCATGTAATATCCTCTATGTATATATGAGCATAACACCCTTTTATAATTCATTTTCCAAGTTCAGTGGCTCTCAGTGATTCTCGCTAGCATGATTCATCCCACATATCTGCTGTTATCACACCTGAAATGAGGAGCAAACGATCAAGAAGGTTCTCCAAGCTTTGAGCAATTTGAGCTTCTCTTCCTCAAAGTTTTCAAGTTGAGCATGCTCTGACTCACTCGTAGTTGGTGATTGCTCTGAAGACTTGAGGAACTGCAAGAAATTTGAATAAAAAAGAAACATACATACATACACGGGACAAAAAAAATAAACAAAGGTTTCCGAATGAAACAGGATACGAGAATGCAACAAGGGCGAGACGCCAGGCATTTGAGAACACGAGGGAAATGTACAAAACACGAGCCGCAGGCGAGTGTTTTCTACATTTCTGCGTGTTTTATCACTGTGTAATACACGGCTTAGGCTTCTTCATTTGCTTTATGATATAGATTTTACGCGCGCAAAACAATAAAACACGCTTTTTCTATGTTTTATACTCTGATAAAACATGGTTTTTGACCAATCAGAGCGCGCGCAGGGTGCCATCTATGTTATAATTAACAATTAGATTATGAGCTCGAGGTGATAGTGAGGCGATAGTTGATGAGGCCGAAGGCCGAATCAACTATCACCTCATAGAACTCGAGAGCGAATAATCTAATTATTTTAGTAGAATTCTTACTAAAGTTTAATTCAAATAACGGTTTCCAATTATTTCTCGGCGTATTATTAAACTTTGGACCTTAAAAAGATCGCCCGGATTGAGTTGGCAATTAAAATTGAAGCTGTGCACGCGCGTGCATTATTTTTTCAATAATTTAAATAAATATCCTTCGTTTAGTCTTCCCAGGATTTTAATTATCCATTTTCATCAAAATTTTCCTCCAAAACTTTGGCAAAACGAAAAAACGTCGCCATTTCGTAGACGAGTTCCAGCCACTGCAGACTAATGGCTGACTGTTGTCACGAAGCTCTCTAGAACCTCTAATTTCATTGGATCTCGTTGGCACGAAGCTCTATTGTTTTAGGGCTAGGGTCCATTGTTATCATTGTTTGTATATAATTTTCTCAACCAATCCTGTGAGACGTTCCGAAGAACTTCGTGGCGGCCCATGGCTGATAGTGTGCAATGGCTCAGCCAATCAGATTACAGCATTTGCATTAGTGTACTAGTAGAATTCTACTAAATATAAATAAAAAGTTTTGTAACTGAGAAAGAACGAATAAACAAAGATAGGGAAAAAGGCAAAAAAAAACACAAATGTATTAAGAAACATATCAAAACAATCACTAACTTAAACATAGCAATCCGTTTATCCTACCTGACCCCAGTATTGATATCTTTGTCTGGAACAGAAAGCTTTCATGGATGTCTTCAGACTCTCGTCAACTTGACCTCTGGTAAATGTTGATGCAGTTACTGTTACTAACTGTTGTTAATAATTACGGACTTTGTTTTTAGGTACTGAAGACATCTGAAACCAATACTAAGATCCCATCCACACTACACAGGAGGAATTTGAAATCTCAAAACGCATCAAACGTTTCCTTCCACAACTGCGCTGGAGGAATTTGAAAACGTAATAACCGCAGGACATTTTGGATTTGTGTTTGAGGAAAGCTCAGGTAGGTGATAATTAGCAATTATTGAATGAGGCTGAGTAGGATATGAAGAATTCTGCAGATCAAGGATGGAAAGCCGAATTCAATAATGGCTTTATTGTTCATTCGAAATATTTCCCCGTAATTAATGGAGTTTCAGAGTTTCGCTCTTTGTTGTTCCGCTCACCAAACTTAATACAACTTTGGTCAACAGTTCAATAATCTGCAGCGAGCTGCACTTTTGACGTCATTTTGACGTCATCGGTTCAATAATTTGCAGCGGGCTGCACTTTTGACGTCATTGGTTCAATATTTGGTCAACAGCAGCTGGTTATGGTGAATTATGCGTGTGGTTTTAACCAATCAGAAATGGAGAAATATTTTGAACGAATAATACTCTTTATTACCGTAACATTATCGTTTACGAAAACTATCGTTTTCAAAATGCTATCCGTCCACAGTAATACGCAGAGCTTGGGTTACAATATTCCTCCGGTTTGAAGGGCGTTTACGAAAAGTTTTCAAGTTCCTCCGGCATAGTATGTAGGGGTCCTACGGAGCGCTATATGCTTCTGCACCTTGCACTGGAACCGCAAGAGTAATCCGCGGGGAGTTACCCTTCATGTCCTAATCCCTTGCGCACATATAATCTCAAGTTCTGTCATAATCATTGAAGCAAGTACATTTATCACACTGGATGTACAGTAACACAGATCTATAACCCAATGACAGGCGACGAGCAGATAATGTTAAGATTACCTTGAAACATAATAAGCTTCTAACGCAATAATCTGCAGAGCATAACAGCAGATTTCCATGTAATATCTGTAATCCTGCAAAAGAGAAAAAAGGCTTTGGTATCAGATATTGAAAAAAATGAATGTTTCCTACATCTTGTTGACCCGTATAAAACATTCTGCCGCCCCATCCTCACTAAGCCGGAGAAATTTGAAAGCACAGCTTTATTTATACGGTTAGGCCCACTGTCCACACTAATCCGTCACGAAAGCGTCACAAACGCTCTTCAAACCGGAGGAATTTGAAAAAGCTGGCTTTCCTTTTAGTGTGGACGGAAAACATTTTGATGGTGGAGCTTTTCGAAAATGATGACGTCACGATGATCACGTGATTTCCTGTCCGCGTATTCCTCAAACGCAAATCCAAAATGACCGGTAATTTGTGGCGTCTTCAAATTTCTCCGGGAACATTTGATGCGTTTTTCGGAGGGAAAACACGGTTTTTCAGAATTCCCCGGCGTAGTTTGGTTAGTTCTCGCTGCGCCATGAGGCGCATAAGACGCAGTGTGGACGGAACCCTAATGGTGATAGCGGTGTTGGGAGGAGTCTTTTCTACGTTTAGATCAGAGTCTCCATTTTCACCTGCACTGTTTTAATGAAGAGATCAAGCCCCTGAAAAATGAGCAACTACCGCTGTAGTAGCCTGAAGGAATCTGTGGCAAACATTTTGGAAACATAAGCACACAGAGTCTTTGGTGGCAAATTTCCAAAACTCGCTACAGGAAAATTGGTGCTGGCCAAATAAAAGTGAAAGCAAACTTTCAACGAAAAAGCAGAACGAGTGAGATATCGAGTTGAACACGAGAAGATAAATTCATATCCATGAGCGGGCATGTAATATTCCGTTTATTATATAAACACTATCATTATTATATAAACACCAGCGCCGCTTTCAATGGCGCGATTTATCATGTAGCCATAACGACGGTGATCTCTTCACGTGTGAAGATAACATGTTATCTTCACGTGTGAAGATATGAAGTTTTCGCGGGAAAGCTCACTTGGTATTTCACTGGTGTTTATATAATAAATTACTTTATTTACCCTCGGATTTTAGAGTAGATTACGCAACTAATATCTCCGAGGAATGCATTTAACCATCAGATGAGAGATAGACCACCACAACGGGAACTGTGTCACCTATTTTTTTCGAATATTAAGGAACTACTTGTGATGTGAGTTAGGGCAGTCTATCTTTCGAACAAGACTATAAAGCCTTTATCCATTCAGGAGTGTATTATGATATTTGCAAAATGAAACAGTTGAACGTTAAGAAACTGTTTGTTGCGCAGGCCTGCATGCCTACACGTTTTACATGACATGTATCTATGCATGTCTTCCGTTGTGCTGTAGTCAAAAACGGCAAGATCAGTTTGTTCAGTGCAAAGTGATGTGTGAGACTGAACGAAACATTTGAGCCTGTTGTATTACGTATATGATTATAATACTTCCCCCCTTCCTTTTAACCGATGTATAAGTAGCACAGTGTGGTAAGCATTGGCCCGTCAATCGAGACATTTGGAATTCGAATCCTAAAGACGACAGCTGAACTTTTTTTTTTCTCCTACATTGTTTTTTTTCTTTTTCTGTTAAGAAACCATTTACCAAAAGGTAGCGTTTGTCTTTCCGTTTCTTGTGTTAATAAAAATTGTCTGGAGCCTGTAATCATTCGTTTATATCGATTGCTTTCGCGCAATATTGTGTAATAAATAATGTGAGGGAAAAACAACGGAGGCTTTCCTTGAATGGAATCGCTAAGTAAGAACCATAATTATTTTCCTTGCAATGAAAAAAATCGTTATACCTTGTACCTCTCGAAAGT
>JAHPZR010012508.1:35000-36210 GCA_019787425.1 Platygyra sinensis | reverse complement strand
TCATTTGAATGGTTGGACATTTGTGGTGCAAAAAACAATAACATTTGCAGTATTATCAACAATACCACTTGAAAGTACTGCTCGATAGTGTTATGAATTGTCGCACAGAATATTTTAATTCCTACACTTTATAACCTGTCAGCTACATTGAGTGGCATATTATCATAGTGCAAAAACCTTTGAAGCAAGTGCACAGTATCCTTGGCAGACTATAGAGCGACTCAAACGTGTCTGTTGAGAAAGAGCTCGCAGTGAGAACTTCTTGTCATTTATTTGGGGCCTGTTAACAGACTTAAGCTCTTAACCTTCACATTAGCTTGTTCCAGGCTCTCGGTGGTTGAGGACGAGCGAAAAGAGGGCGGGCGACTGGGCGAGAGAAAAACAAGAGGCGAGGAACGGTAGAAATAAAATTGGCCTCTTTCGTTTCTTTCACTTGCTGTTTTTTTTCGCTCGTCCCCAACAACCGAGACCCTGGAACAGGCTAGCTTCACATTGGCTTGAGAACTTACCGGGTATGTCTGTCTTTTCTTGTTTTAGGAGGGGAACACCACCTGTTCACCACCTTCCTGTCCAACACCCGATTGTAGCGGAAAGTCGGGGGATCTGATTACTCTGAAAGGACAATGCTGCCCGATTTGTAAAGGTAAAAGGCTGTTTGAATACTGGTCTTGCTTTGTTAGCTCTTATTATTTTATTTTAATTTTTTGACTGACTTAACTTAGTAGTTAGTTTTAGTAACCGCGACAGCGACGCCAAGGACAACGTCGGTTAAAATATGAACTTATTTACCTACGAGTCACGCGTATCTCCCATATAGCTAATATTTCCAATGTAATCCCTTTCAAGTTTGGTTAACGTAAGGACAGTGTAGTTAAAAATCAAATTATCTTTCCCACATGGACAACCCGAGCAGCTCTTCACGCATTTTTAGCCAACACTAAAACATCTAAGCAACGGGCTTTTGTAACATTACCGAGAGAGAACTGGGTACCACGTCTAAAAATAACTTGAGAAGTATTACCTTTGAAATGGAGCTTGAGTGAGGAACTATGTTACCCCTCATCTTTTTTGAGTTAACTGATTGTACATTTTGCGTGTCATTGTGTCACCAGAGGACCAATGTGTCGGGACAGGGAAGGCTTACAAAGAGTGTAGTTGCGATTCGACATGTTCCAGCCAAGGATCCAAGTGTCAATCTTGTACTGAAGGC
>JAHPZR010012508.1:0-30000 GCA_019787425.1 Platygyra sinensis | reverse complement strand
AAAACATTCATTAAAAAAAAAGAACTCTAATTCAGTTTCAATCAGATTTTATGTTGCCGAATTATATTTCTCTAGGGCTTTTTCCAATTTCTTTTACTGTAAAATCGTTGCGAAGCCAGGGGGAGGGGCTAACGTCCATTGTAGAATGTTGATATGGTTTAGGAAAGTAAAGTAGATAGAATTTTGTTTGGGCAGCTATATCTCTTGTTAGTATATAGCACACAAGTGAATAGTACTTTTCGTGCACGCTGATTGGCTAGCTCGGAGGTGATTAGCCAAGTACTATTCAACTTCGAGCAGCCGGAAAAAAACAAATGGCTTTTGCGGGTATATTGTCCCAAATAAAGTTACTCTTTGGTCCGCTAGTTATTCAGCATGTGTGGTATATACTAAAACAATTATTCACCTCAATGTCGGTGAAAGTGGTGGATACTTACCTCCACTGAATGACTGTTAATTATCAGTGGTGTTTAGCAAATATCGGCAACTTTACAGTCAAAACGCCTGAAGCGTTCCGCCTAAACAACGATTAATGCGTTCATTAATCCAAAACTGTTTCGATTCTTGGCTTCAAATTTCGAAAACTCAACTGAATATTGTAATCATCCAACCGTAGCGTCCATTCGAATATCGAATGTTGATTGGACCAATAACAAAGTGTTCCAAATACGGAAAATGTTTTCAGGGTAGCCATCGGAATGATTTTCCACTACTAGCACACTGACTTGCACAGCACATTTTCCCAGGACATTGATCGACTCTTGTACAAGTGCCAAAGGACTTACCAGACTACGAAACGGAATGTTGCCGGCAGCAGTTCCCCAATCTCTGCCTGAATTTCTTTCCTGACATCTGAACACGTCCTCTCCAAGAACACTTCTAGTTTTCTCTACCAGAGCAACTTAGTTTTCTGCCATCCGTGAACTCAACGAACACCATGGTGGATGAAAGAGCTTAAAATGGCGCCTTCGTTCCAGGACTCCTCCACCGCGTGACCAACTGTCGTTTGATGTATTGTTCATTAGTCCAATCAACATTCAATATTCGAATGGACGCTACGGTTGGATGATTACAATATTCAGTTGAGTTTTCGAAATTTGAAGCCAAGAATCGAAACAGTTTTGGATTAATGAACGCATTCCCTCTGTTTCCCCTCCCCCCACCCCCCTCTCTCGCCCTTTTTGCTCTCGCCCCACCTTTCCGCGCGTCCTAAATCTCGCGGGCCCTATTATTTCGTTCGGCTAGTACAGGAACGCTTGCTACGCAGGCAACATTACTGTTCACTCACAACTTTGTTACTGCAAGAATTTACACTTTATCGTAATAACCAGCCTGAACATGATGAAGATAATATCTCATCATCAATCTTTTGAGAATGACGATTTTCCAGAAAATTCCGTGTTCTAACAGTTTAGAAATCAAAAAGAACTGAGTAAGTTATAATTAGTGACAGGCCTAGCCTTGGAAACAAAGCGGAAATTCGAAGTTGACTACATCACTGAAAAATTTTGTCCGCCATAAATGTAGGACAATTAATTCACACAAAAAACGTAGGGGCCTTACTGCTCTCTACGGTTCATTGCTGATACCGCCACAGGTAACTTGGAAAATAAAAAAAAAAATGAGAACACCTTTCTAGCATTCTAGCCCTTACCTTGTGGATTGTAGTAATTTCGTGTTCCCTTCACTCGTCCATCGTTACCAATCTCTAAATACAGACCACTCACACAATAAAGTTTGCGCCTTCTAAACAGGAGAATAGTATATGGTATGTCAGGAACGGCTGGTTCATCTACAACAAAAACTGGATCAAATTTTAAACTAATGGCTACTTCCCTCTCTTAGGCGTGCCTGAAGGGAATCGTGGTAGACCATGATTCCATGAGGGCGCATCTCATAGACAGAATAGGCCACTTTCAATATTTTTAAGTTCAGCTTGAAAGTGAAGCCAAGAGGACACAAACAAAAGAAATGAATGAACATGGCAATACAATTCTGGTTGTGTCCTCTAAGCCTCGCTGCCATACTGAATTTTAATATATCGAAAGTGGTCTATTGGCGATTCAGTTGAGAGTCAACTTTGAATGTCTGAGTACCGACGGATTGATTTTGGTTCTTTCGCTCCTCTATTCATTCGGTCGGTCAGTCTGTTGGTCTGTAAGTCGGTCTGCCAGTCTCAGTCTGTCGGTCTGTCGGACGGTCGCTATCGATCGGTCGGTCGATTGGTCGATTGGTTCTTCAGTCGGTGACTCAGTCACTCGTTCGTTGACGGTGTCCGACTGCCTGACAAATGGACGGAGGTTTCTATCAAGTCGTTCGCACGTATATAAAGAAACAAAATCATGCAAGACGCTAGCTTACCTGCCCATGTTAGAGTGGTTATCTGCGCATGATTCTCGGGAGCTTCCCTGATTGGATAGAATCGAGCGGTGCATATACATTTTTTCAGCTGTGACATTACAATGGGAAAGTGACATTAGAAAATGAACTTGTTAAACCTAAACCTCCATAGCAAAGGACACTCGTACATATGCTTGCTGATTTTTTTCTTACTTGCTAGCTAACTCATTTAGTGCTTGTTTTCTTGCTTGCCTCTCAGAGGATTTCTAAGCTTCACAGTCAGGCTAGACTGACAAGACTAAAGCAAACGTTGTGAGCATTAGTCGCGTTAGCCCCTCAACACAAATAGACGACAGATGTACACTAGTTTACGAAAACATGAATCTGTGGATGCTGATGGAGTCATCTCGGAGAGTTAAGACAGTGGAAAGTTATGCAGTATGAGGAGACCACTGTGCATGTTAATGGCGATTTGTGCTCTCGCTATCAGGATTAAATAGATTTTTTTGGGGGCCTTGTTTGCTTTGTACTTACCCGTATTAACATTCGAAAAAAGGTTAACCTTTGCATGTCTTTGACTGAGTATTTCAAGACGCAAATTCCAAAATAAAGGGGTTCTGAGCTTAAGCAAATCACTTTAAAATGGTAGAGTACCGCGTTTTGACCACAAACGATGGGAAAAAAACAACAGAAGTGTGTATAACATCTGACTAAACAAACAAAGTCCACGTATTGCCAACGATTTAGTGAACCCTTGTTCGCCGGACATGGCCGGACTTGATGTTTACAATCAACGTTATAAGCAACAACTCTAGTTCTTTAGCAGCTAGCTTCAATGTAAGCATATGAGGAAAACCTTCTCAAATTCTTTTTCAAATTAGCAAAATCATTAAAGGAGTGAGATACATATAAGTAAACTTTTCTTGCAGAGGCAAATCGTTGTCAAGTGATCCTAGTACAGTATACATTGAACTGATCCACACGTGCTTGGAATGTGCACAGATCGGATACAGTATAAAATGTATTCACAACTAATAGTCAAAAAAGGCAGCGAACATTTCGAATGAAAGTGCTAGCCTACAGCTGTAGTCGTCAAATAACTATTAATCTAACTGAAGTAAACTTAACTTCAGAGTAGGTCTCTAAGACCGATGAATTAAAGAATGAATTTTTAAACGTGACCAAAATTCATTCGGAGTTAAATCTTGTCATGAGAACAAATGGAAGCGAATGCTATGTGAAATACGTACTCTAGTGTCCCGTGCTGAATTTTCAACAGAAGTGGAACTTTCTGGCTCTGCTGACGAGAACGCACTTCTGCTTCTCCAAACGCTGACTAGCAAAGTTAGCTTTGACGTTTGCCCGAGGTTTAAGCTGAAAAGAATCTTAAACAAACAAGAAGCCCCGCACAGTAATTAATTCTTTTCAGTTCTCTTCTGTTAGCTTACACTCTGTAACCTTGCTGACCCACTGCGATGAAAAATCGTCATAAAGAGATTAAACCACAGTAACAATAAAATTACTTCAAATGGTTATGAGGTTGCGAATGCCTGGAGAGCAATTGAAATCGACTTCTTGTTAGCTTTGATTGCTGTTAAAAGCTGTTAAGTTAGGTGCAAAGAAACTGTTAATTTTTCTTTGTGTTATATCGTTATTGAAATTGTGGATAACTGGTCAGTAGGAACGTGTGTAACTCGAAAAGCGTTGAAAGGCTTCTTTAAGATGATGCCAGCATTTCAACAAGACAGGTTTTTCATTCCATGAGGGAACATGATAATTAGTCGCGCATTGAAAAACGGACACGGGTTCGAGTCCCTGGCTGAGGCCATTGTGTTGTTGTTTCGAGCAAAACACTGCTTTCGCAGTGCCTCTCTCCACGGGTAACCGCTTTAACAAAATTCTTGAAGAAACACGTTTGGGACCAGTAATTCAGATAGTTACTTCATGTTTCAGAAAAGAGGATCAGGATGCCTGCCACTTTCAGCTGGCCACTCGGCTCGTTAATTATAAGGTCTCAATTTTCACTCGTACAGTTCACTTCAGCTCCCGGGAAGGAATGAGCTACCAAGCTAAAATATTACAGCTCGCACCTTCGTGACAATTTTTTCAAGCCTCTTTAATATGAAGGAAAGTTGTATTTCACAGGAAGGTTAAACTCCATACCGCTTCACTCGGAGGGCGACTAGAATTTTTCTATACTTACAAATAGCAGTTAACTGTTTTGCCTGGCAGGGAACACCTTTTTAAAGTAAAAACGCTTACATAAGAACTATGGGATGTTGAGAACAAAATCTACATCACAAGAGTCAAAAAAATTCAGCCTAAAACAATAGACTTCAATACAAGTCTCTGGGAGTAACAACATAGTTAAAGGGATTCATTTCCCACAGCCTTGTGTCCATTGTTTTTGGCTGAAATTTTCGTCTATTTTGGGCTCTAAGTTGGTAAATTTCGGAAAAGTTTACGTACAAAAGGCGGCTGGTAGCTGGAGCGAGGGGTTGGGGTTTGGGTAACCCTCCTTCCACGCCACGAATTAGAGGTAAATAAGCTAACCCGAACACTCGAGTGTCAGCCTTAAACGGAAGCAGTCCACCCTCCTACAGACACAGTCGCATCTCCACCAATGGTCGCACCTCGGGGATTTTTTTGTCGTCATCGTGAGCCGATCAACTCACCTCACTAGTACAACCCCACCACCCCTCCGGCCCCTCTCGCCCCTCCCCCCTCCCACCCACCAGAGCCACTTCTCTCGGTCAATGGTTTCTACCCAAGAGTGACCGTTGTAGACACAGTTATAGTTGTGTAAGACTAAAGGCCTTCTCGCAGTGTGGCGGTAACACTTCGACAGGACGAAACACAACAAACAAGAAGTCTGTTACTATACAAAGTAGACTTTATTCAATTCTGTTTCTTAGCACTGAACATCGAACTTCAAAATACTTTATTCCATTCACTACGTGCTGGTTTTCTCAGCATTGTTCATTAGCAAAATGTCAGAGTACGCTGGCGAAGACTTAAAATAAAAACGGTTAAAAACGAAGATTACACTGCTTCGTTCACACGTGACTGAGTCCATATGAACAATGACGTGACGCAAAATAATAAGAAACTCCACTATAACCCCCTATCTTCGCTGTGGAAGTAAAACTCAGTTTTGACTTTTGTGAGCACAACAGCCGGTCATGTTATTCTGGGTTTGAGGGATTGCATTGTATGTCTGAGCGACACGACTGCTGGATGATTCCAGGCAGGAGAAGGACAAAAATATCTTCACTGTTTCTCCATGTTCAGGTTCTTCGATTTCTTGAAGCTGATCTGGAGTGAGTAACAAGTGTCAAGGAAAGAACTGCTTAGAGAAACTAGGATGGCGCGCTAAGGGACAACTTCACATAAAACTTCCTGGTGTACGTCAAACCTACTTTGCAAGCAAAGGCTTTTAAACAAGTGTAAAAGTTTAGCCTGCGAATAGAGCAGCATTGCTTCACTTAATGCCATGGTGCCGTCACACAGAAAACTGCAATATATGCAAGATAAGTAAACCTGATGGAGATTGCACCAAAACCCGGAAGAAGAAAGTTAGTTAAACGTATTCAGTGGTTCAGAAAAGCTTTTGCTAGTAGTGTTGGAACATTACACATGTGAACTAAAAGAGCCACACATGGCCAACTATGCAGTATAAAAGAACTGTTCTTTCTTTTACAAAACTCAGGTTAAAGAATAATTTATAAAATAAATAGATACCTACATAACGATTTTCGCGCCTTGCTTAAAAGTCAACAAAGCAATTTACTTGCACCGAGATCGCGTGAGGTGTGTGGCGCCTAGACTGGTCTCATTCTCTTGATTCAATAAACAGTGAAACAATAAAGTAAAAAAAAAAACAATAAATAGTAAAACGACTTGACTTTCATAAATAATAATAAAAAACTTAACCACTAAAAATAACAACGCAAACAAAAGGATATTGTTTTCTGGATCGTTCATCTTCCTTGGATTCTGAGTCTTTCACCTCTTGGTGACGCGCTTCTTTCTGAAAGACGAAAAACACAATTATAATGTTGGAAAGACCAGAATTTGTTTTTTGTTTGTGAGACAGCAAGAGTGAGGCACTGAGAAGGAAACCTTGCATAAGAAATTGGAGCCAGCTAACCACCTATCTACTTTTGGTTAACTGTGCATGCAGTGAAGATACAGGTATAGTTTAAAATTTAATCTTCGGAATCATCCTAAACTGCTTCTTAACATCACGTCCAAGAAAACACACAACTGGCGTGACCTAATTTAGCCAAGAGTGACACATGCGTGACACAGACCATTAACACAGCGTGACATTAGCGCGGCCTGGCCACAATAGTGTGACACTAGCGTGAACTCGCCTCTTTAACTCAGCGTCACAAAAGTGTTACCTGGAATGTAATTAACAAAAACTGTTGTATGCCTGTTGCAACTAACAACTCATCACTAACAGACAGAAAAAAGAAACTCTTTATTGTCTTAACAAATTGCCAACTAAGAAACTGGATTACAAGAAATGCCCACAACATAATTCAATCTTTGAGTAAATACCTTTTTACTCGCTGCTGGTTTGATTTCCTTGTCTTTTTCCCGTTCTTTGTCTTTTTCTTTCTCTTTTTTCCCCGCAGGTGGTGAGGCATCCGCTGTCGCTTTTCGTACAATTTTTGTGACTTTTTGCTTGTCCTAAATCCACGTAGTACGAAAAATGCAAAATTCAGTTATTTCAGCTGGAACAAGTCCTTTGCCATCACTCAGCAGCTATTAGTTTCCCAAACGACTGAAAGTTTAAAATCCACCACACGAACAGCTCGAGACAAGCGGACAAAAACTCTGTACCAAGATAATTCACATTGTACTGCAAACAGTGCGACATCTCAAAAGTAAAAACCACATCTTTTGGCTCGTCACGCAATCTCATTTATTACTGCGTTACCGTTACACAGGATTACGTGACAAACCTTTAAACCTCCTACACAGTCAGGTGTATTTGTCGTTCCATTCCTCACCTCGCTCTTGACTTTGATTTTGGTTTCAGCGCCCTGTGAGTTGGAAGATTTGGACACAACAACAGTGACATCAGCGTCTTCTCTTCTTCTTTTGGCTTCTTTACCCTCAGCGGGATCTAGTGAAGACTATATCAAGCAAAACACAAATGAGGAATGACACAACAGATAGACTTACAATCCCGCTTTTATTTCAAGTTGCGCTGATCGGTGCCAAATCCCGTCCGTGAATTTAATTGATAAGTGACTTTCATCGGACATTGCTTGGCAGTACGAAGAAATATCCGAGAGTGATTGCGCTGATTTCAGATAGGATGATAACTCTCCCAGAGCGAACAAAGATTGCAAAATATAACACATGCAGCTCTTTAGATTGTCTGACCGGTACAGTTTGGATAATTAACTTCTAATAAAATAATCAACAGCCACATAGCCTCACTCACCCGTTTCCTGTCTGACTTTGAAGCTTTTTCCTTTTCGTATTCGCTAAGTTTTGATTTTCTCTCCTGGTTCTCGGGACTCTGAGGAGATAAGCCACAAGAAAGTTATTTGAAAGCATCGTTCCCAGGGCCTCTCTCCTCGTTCGCCCCAGAGAGCAGTAAGATGAGAGACCCTTGGAACGAGGTTGCGCAATAGGCCCTTTGCACGATCCGGTCACGTGGTACGGTATAATTTATTCCGTACCATGTGACCGGATCGTACCTATCAAATCAATTGCTTTGATGGAGGTATGGCTTTTTCAAAGTTATTTCAAATCACGTTGTAAATGTATTACATCATTATATGACAAGGTAGTCTTAATGTAAATCCGAGCATTCTGATTGGCTCTTTCTTGGTTCGGATTTTGCCATACGGACCGTTTCCATGAAGGTTTTTAGCAGGGACTTGAAAAGAGGCCCTCCAAAACAGGCCTGCCCAAAGGAGCGATTTGCAAGGCAACGCATGAAAAATAAAACAATTTTCTTTAGAAATTGGCTGTTCACAGGACGCCTGGACACCCATCTGGCTAAAAGCTAATTTCCATGTACGTATGTGCTTTTTTTCGTGCTAAATAACTACTTACTAACCTAGCTTGTTTGAGCCCCACTTGGAAATATTGGCCCACGGTCCGTTCAGTCAAGACATCGGGCCAATATTTCCCAGATCGCCACTGAGGCCCTCGTGCTCGGTCAGTAAAATAGTAATGAGTTTTATCCAGAAACTGACCTTAAATGAGTCGGAATCACCAGCTAACCGGCCTGGAGAGTTTTCCTAAACAGAAACAATATTTAAATCTTTTTAGAGTTTATCGATAAACGTACGCTCAGCTTCTTGATAGTTAAACACATTCTCCAAAGTAATACTATGAGGAATGTAAGATGAAAAATGCATCGATATCATAAAACTGATGTTTGAAATCGTAGACCATTAACACTTCAAAGAACTAAAGAAAACAAAATTAAGTAAACAAATCTCCCTCAAGTGCTCCCGGCCCTGGTAAGTGAAACACTGCCCCGAGTTGTTCGAAAGGTAGTTAACGCCATCCACTAGATAAATAAATCACTATCCAGTGGATAAATTTTACCAAAACAAAACACGCTATACGCTTGATAGTGATTTAATCAATGGATAGCGTTATCCACCTTTCTAACAACCCGGGCCTGATGTTTACAATAGTCGGTTTATACCAAGGACTATTTAAGTAAAAATGATTAATCTTGAGAGCAGTATTTGATTCAAACCTGTGAAGAGGGTGATGAGATGCCTTCAAGTCTCCGACGCTTCGCCTCTGGAAAAAAAAACAGCACCCCATTACGTGAAACATGACACTAACTTTTCCATTTCATTAGCCACACCTCGTAAGCTTAACAAATGAATCAGTTTTTAATAACAATATATCAGCAACAGACACTGAGGGCGCGTTCGTTTGGGATCAATCCGGAATAAGAATAATTGGAATAATGCGAGTAAGCGTTTGTTTGGGAGCTATTCTCATTCCGGAATACCTGGATTTCCATTCCGGCTATTCTGCTCCTGGGAACAGAATAGCCGGAATATATTCCGGAATATATTCTTATTCCGGAATATCCCAAACAACGAAGACGTGGCCTCGGTCTGGTCGAGTGGTTAGGGCGCTGGACTTAAAATCTGGAGGTCCCTGGTTCAAATACTCCACCCTGATGTATCTGGATTTGCTCTCCGTAGTCCCGAGTTCAACTACCGCGTTGTGTAAACAGCCAACCAGTCAGCCTCCTGCATGCAATATTTTTTGTTATGTTTACAAACTTTATTTATTTCCAGTATCCTCAATAGCTCACCAGTGCTAACTACATTACATGAAGTCATTTATTTATTATATAATATGATGTCTTCAGTAACACAATGTGCCTTAGTTGGCCCCTATGAGCACGCACCCCCATTGGCACCTGAGCCGTTTATCTCAATCGGCCCCTAATAAGTGTATCTCTACCGGTCCCTACCTTTTTCGTACTCGCCATCCCGCGGTGACTCAGGAACTACAGGCGAAGAATGTTTGCTTTTACTTCCAGACCGGTCTCTGTCCTTGTCTTTTAGCCGTTCTTTCACTTTATCTTTCCCCTCTTTTTCTTTGCTCTTACTTCGCTCCTTTTCTTTGTCTTTTGGTTTCTGTTCTTTTATTTTCTCAGCTTTTTCTCCTTTCACCTTTTCTTTGGGTTTGTCATTTTGTTCCTTGTCAATCTGTTTATCTTTTTCTTTCTCCTTCAGTTTCTGTTTACTAAAAACAAGACATGAACATGGACATATGAAAACCGTTCATCTCCGCACAAAGCAAACTTTAAAAGTTTTGCAAGTCACCACTTCTTTAACAAGCTTCAAAAGCCTGTCTCAAAGGTGAACAGGGATGGCAAAGTCGTCAGAGAGCTCAGCCTCCCATCAGTGCGGCCTGGGTTTGATTCCGACCCACTGTCGGGAATGTGATTAAATTTTGTTGTTGATTCTAGCCTTGCTCTGAGGGTTTAACTCCGGTTTCCTCTCACCTCAGTGATTCAGCAACCAAACTTGGACACACTGTAACAGTCTTCCTTGCGTGATCCATGTAATAACAACTTTCCATGTATGGAATTTAAAAAGTTTAAGACAATCACAAAATTTTTCGCGTCGCTTTGCTTGGAAAACGTCGATCCAGAACAGTTCTGTCCAGTGTGCTAGGTAAAACCCACAGTCTCACTCACCTGGATTCAGTCTTTTTGCTGATGGACACATCACTACTTCCGTTCGCGCTCGTGTTGTTCTCTGTTTTCACATTAGTTGGTGTTTTATTACCTTTGGAGCTCGCATTGGACGCAGTGGATTTAGACGCTTGTTGATTGGAGTTACTGTTTGTAGTGCCAGATCTATAATTTAAGAAATCAACAATGAATTGATCACTTTCAGTCCTGTACTGCTGCAAAACAAGTGGCCTGTGAAAGTGGTTATGTAGCACCTCAGCAAAACTCAACGCAGCTAACGATTCATTGCCTTAGAATCACCCATACTACTCCGGAAAAAGGTGAACACAGCGTTTTCAATCTGATGAGCGAATAATCAGCAACAAAAAAGACGAAAACCATTCGGATTTTAGTTTTTTACTCACATTAACTTCGGCCTTCAAGGTGTTATTCATCACAGTCATTTTCGGCTTGAAAATTGAGGACTTGCATACATTGAGGACTTACATATATTAACTTTAGATAAACTTTATTAATGTGTTTTGATATCTACCGGGTGGGGTTAAAAACCCCTCTACTAACTGGGGACACTTAATAATCAATAACCTACTAACTATTTTCTAATGAGCTATTTAAAAAAATTTGTTTGCTGTTCACCAATCAGTTAGCTGGATTTCCTGTGCCAATTGCGTTCCGCTTCGACTACTTCTGTCACGCATTCTCCGTTGATAAATATCCGCGAAATTCGCCCGCACGGACATAACAATTTGGCGTGTTGGATAATAAATCTCTTATTATAAATCTCTTATTACTCGTTGTTTGTATTACTCGTAGGGCGAATCAAAATGCGGCACAACTCGTAAAAATACTCAGCGATACTACACAACAAAACGTCTAATAAGATATATTTACTCGTGGATAAAACGTCTTTCCAATACAAAATAACTCGGACGCGGAAGGAAAAATTCTACATTTTTATTTAATTCGTTTGACGTAACACTTCATTTGTTTTTTTTTTTACCTGTTAGTGGGTGTGGTCCTGCTTGGTGAGTCACCTGGACCTGACCGGGACGACTGACCACTTGGGGTACTGGTGCCTGATGATTTCGCGCTGGATGAGCCTGCACTTGATTTACCAGCGAACTTCTCTTGTGAGGAAGGCGCGCTCTCGGTTTTTGTAGCACTTGGGCTGCGCAGGGAAACGGAAGTAAATAAAAACATTCAATTATTGATAACAAAACTAACGAAAGAACATCGTGCAGTCGCCAAAATCGAATTCACTGTGTGTTTGCCTGATTGTACGTTCGTTCGTTCGTTCGTTCGTTCGTTTGTCCGCCCGCCCGTTCGCTCGTTCGTCCATTCGTTCGTTCGTCCGTCCGTCCGTCCGTTCGTCATTCTTTCGTTCGTTAGTACGTTCGTTTATTTGTTCGCTTGTTTTTCCTTCGTTCGTCCGTGCGTTCATCCGACCGTCTGTTCGCGCACCAGCTTGTTTGTTTGTAACATTGTATTTTACAGTGTCTTTTTTCTTTTCAATGTTAAAAAAAATACATACCTGGAAGATTTCGAACCACTTGGCTCTTTCTTGATATTTACTAAAACAAACAAAACAGCAAAACACGTGAAAAAGGTACCACCAGGACAGAGAGCTTTGATCAAATCAGCGTAAATTTTTGAAGCTCGTATGTTGTAATTCTATATCCTGCCACCGTTAATCACTCTTCAGTGTTCATTTTTGCTTCTTATTTCTTTGGCTAAACTGGAAAACTATCTTATAGGTAATTTTGTACATCGAAAAATCACTTGTGTCCCCATATTAGTAAGGGATACCTCCCGAACTATATGGTTTTGAAACGTTAATACAGTTTCTACTACTACTACGACTACTACACAAAAGAGATGTTTACTTTACAGTATAAAACACTGAAGAGCAGACATTTAGTACTCACACAACAAAAACAAAATCACTAATCAAACCTGCAGCTTTAGGTTTCACGTCAGATTCACTCTTCACGCTTTCTACATAACAAAGATAAAAAGACTTTGATTTGGTATTTATCTACAACAAAATTCTCAATGCAGCGTTCCAAGCTGCGACCATTTTGGTCGCCATGGCGAGTAGAAAAAATATTTGGCGACCAAAATTCTGGCGAAAGTCGCCAATTGGGGACCTACAGATTAAAAGAGAAACTTACTTGAAAAATTATCAAAAATAGGACGAATTTAATCAATAGTACAAGCGGCGGCATCACCTGTCTTTCTCTTATCCCCTGTCGTTGTTCAGAAACTCGTGAAGTGTTGAAAACGCGCCGTTCGGCGCATTAGCCATTCGTGTAATATATCATAAAGTGTCCTCCCCTTCAGGTTTTTTCTTGGCGACCATTTTACAATTTAAGGTCGCCAAAAGGCGACTTTTTGAAAAAGTAAGCTTGGAGCGCTGAATGGTGATTGGTCTCCGTGCGCCTATTCGTAATGGTAACAGGACTGAGTGAAGCCCAATTCGGTCTGTAATCATACGAGTGATTAACAAAATCGGATAACCACGAAGCGGGAGTCCGATTTGTCCATCACGAGTCTTCAAGGCTTATCAATGGAGCACACTTACTTGCTGTGTCTGAGTTCACTGCAGGAGTCGCCGGAGCTTCCTAGAGCGACAAAGAGAAAAAAAGTCAGCTAATCTTTAAACCAGAAACCATTTATTTAGATCGACACAGAGAGTATAACCCGGAGAGTATAAGCCATTTCCAAGTAACCTTTTGCCTCGGGATCAAAACGAGTCTTCGTGCGAAACCATTCATATGATAATGTATTTTGCCTACAGGTTCTTATTTATGCAAATCAAACTCATTTTTATATGAAAGGGTTTGCATGAAGACTTGTTCCCAGGACCTTTTCCCTGGCTTGGCAAAACGCTCTAGGAACGAGGTTGACGAAGACTCGTTTTGAAACAGAGGCACAAGGTAACTTTCACAACCTTTTCGAACAACTTGCACAGCGAGGATCTTGGATCGCCAGGTCTACGGCACCCTCTCAACTAACAACTTGATCACAAACATATGAAGACACAACCTTGACCAAAACCCAGACTCTCCCTCGGGAGACATATAAGGTATTATAACAGTTAGATGGATTAAGCTGCTGATAATGTAGCCTCCTTAACAAGCTCCTCTTACTCGCAGCTCGTTTCACTTGACGTCTGCTCCTTTGTTAGAGCGCTTGTCCACAGGTAACCCAAACTGCTATAGAGTGAAGCTTTAATGCAAGTCCTTGAGTTTCTCACAACACCTACCGTTTTCTCTTGTTTCACAGCAACAGTTTCGCTTTGACTTGATGCCGGGGTGGTTATTGCAGGCGGCTGAAAATTTTAAACAAAAAAGTTTCACGCAAAAGAATGGTCAAAGAACTAGAAAACAATGTTGCGACAGATAAAAAGACAGAAAGAGCAACATTTATTGGTTGACTTGCAACTTTTATCCTGAAAGTAGTAGTACTACAAAAAGAAGTCGTGGTCCACTTAGAGTAGACAAGAATTTTATAAGAACATTTGTGACTTTGGAAAGAAATACATGCAATTTCCCACTGCCATTAGAAAAGGCAACACACGAGTTAACAGCAACAAGGACTCGTGGTTATATTGGCCGTTTTCACGCTAGAGGACGAACAAATCGTCTGGACGGACAAAACGTCTGGCATTTGTCCGTCTGATGTGAATTTATGTCGAACTGTCGTCGACTTGTTCGTCTCGACGGACAAATCGTCTTAGAAAAATCGTCTTTCCAGACGACCAATTATCAGATGACTTGTTCGACGAAAAATTTGTTCGTCCCGTTTGCACATCAGACGATTTGTTTGTCTGAGACGATTTGTCCGTCCAGACGATTTGTTCGTCCTCTAGTGTGAAAACGGCCATTGTGTTTCTGTTGAGTTTCATTACGGTATCAGATTTGGTGTTCTCCATAATGTAGTCTACGTCTATTGACAGAGTTTAAAAGGAGAAAATTTCTTTCGATCAGACTCAGTACATACATACAAATACAAGCAGCTAGCTTGAGAGAATCAAATCATAACAGATTTCTTCAGTGTTCATTCGGGTTTGTACAGTAATTACCTTTTCTTTGTGATGAAACTCGCTCTCTACAACCATGTCTCGCTTCTTAACCTTCAAGCGACCTGCATACCTTGAATTCCAAAAAAATAAAACAATCAAATCTTTGCTCTGCACAAACGCCTCGTGAAAAAGATCTTATATTGGCATTAGATCGTTTCTTTGACCCATTATAATCATTTCATGAATAATTCATGTATTACCCTACAGCTAAAGTATAAATATCTTGTCTCTTTTCCTTCTCCTCTTCGCAGATCTTATCGATTCTTCTTTCCAAAGCTTGACCGAGGTTTAACACTTTAGGATAATACGGCAAAATCTACAAAAAAAGAGTGATAACCGATCAAGACGAGGAGCTATTTCAATACCTTGCAAAGCTTGACTTATCACATCGATGGCAACATACCTTTGTTAAAACCATGATTGTGTTTCGAATCTGTGTATAATCCTTTGATTCCAGACACACCACAAGGGCCTACGAATCAGAAACAGTATTAAACAACATAATTAAGCGTTTTCTTACATGACTACTACTTATAATTTCCTTTAACGCTTATCACTGAATCACCATAAACCACTAAATTCGGTGCAGAGTTGCTTTGAGAAAATAGTCAATTCCAATTCGCATGAACCATTATTCCACAATCACTCATGAGCCGTGAACATAACGCAAGTTAGCGTCACGAGACGTCACGCAGGTTGCACAGCAACATCTACTTTAGCTCTCAGAAAAATGTTGCGGGCTCAGACAAAACTCGAAGATCACACTGCAAACAGCAACATATTTCTTCATTACTTTAAAGCGTCAATGAAATCCTAAATTTAAAAGAGTAAACAAAACGTACCTTGGTGAGTTTGTACTGCCACTTGTGACAGACATGTCTGTAATTCTCGTAGTCCAAGTGATCCGCTTTATCATTGTTAGTTGCTCTCAAGACTGTCACAAATCCCGGGTAGCTACCGCACTCCTGTCACATGTTAAAACACCACCAAATCAGATTACATTCCTCATAAAAATATTCTCAAAGCTGCAATGATTTGTTAGAAAGATCATCAAGTGCGATGCTGGCAAGAACTCAATTCCGTCACAAGCACTTAACCCCCTGTCTACGAACACGCCTGATAGATTTGAAAACGGCGTTTTTTACTCCAAAAACGCATCAAATGTTTTCTGTTCACACGAAAACGAAAAGCTGTCGTTTTCAAATCCCTCTGGTTTAAAGAGCGTTCTCGTAAACTCCGTTTTCGTGACGGATTAGTGTGGGCCGTAGGCCTAACCGGAGAATTAAAGCTGCGTTTACAAATCTCTCCGGCGTAGTTCAGGCAGGGTGTAAGAGTAACAAACCTTTTCGTAAGTTTTCTTATCACCATGCCATCTCATCACTATTTCAAGCATTGAACATAAAAAGCGACCTAAAAGAAAATAATACCAACAATTATTAAACACATAGGCACGAGAAAAATATCAGAAAACTGAATCTGGGACAGAGCGAACCATTTGAAATAGAATTTTAAAAAATAGCCGTCGTGCTCCTTAACGCAGAATTTGGGCAAAGAAAATACAGTATACCAAGATTTATAACGCTCGTGACACAGCCATTGTTCTGCTCATTAAACCTTTTATTTAGCGACGTTCCGTTGCCGTCGCGGTCGCGGTTTTCTTAAACCCCCTAGCATTTTACGATAGAGTTATCTTCGCGCCGCCGAAGAAAGCTCTAAATAATTAGCCTTTAAGTCTCCAAGTTCGATATACAAAATCTCCCTACTGATATCTCTATTAAGGTAGTGTGGATAGTTTTGTGATATATCACACAATACTATTATCTACTCGTTGACGAAAAACGTACTTCTCATCACCAATCTTTTTTGAAATGTGTTTTATTGCAAGGGGAATATAGATATTGATATTGGAAACCTACCATATCTACTGGCTTCGTTCTCTGTACAGCTTGCTACAGTGTAAGAAATGTCTGAGAAAACCTTCAGTGAAAGAGAAAAATATATCATTGAACACGGTTATCAAAGAACGTTAAGTCTGTATACGTGTCAAGAGATCCATCAGGACGGATCTTATTCCGGTTTCTGTAGCATGAAGCGACCAGGGCCGGGTTGTTCGAAAGCCGGTTAACGTTAACCCAGGGTTAAATGTTAACTGAAGCACTTTGTTTTCTTGTTTAAAAATGTTTTTCACCTCTAATGTTTGGCCTAGTTTGAGATTACTACAGCTCAAATCTGAAGGGCAAATAATATAAACAAAACACTTAACCAAAAAATTACAAAACTGAAATCAAAATTCGCGCTAACCCTGGGTTAGCTTAATCGGGCTTTGAACAACCCGGCCCAGGAGTATTTCTACTCCCCCACCCCCCCCCCCCCCCCTACCTCCACCTCCCGAATGGCATGCTTAGTCCATCGCAGGGTTACTCCCAGCATTAAAATCGCTGGTACCCATTCATACACCTGAGTGGAGAGAGAGAGGCACCGTGCGAGTAAAGTGTCTTATCCAAGAACACAACAAGCATGGTTACTGCGCTCGTCTCTGAATCGAGCTGTCCAGGCTCGAGCCCAGGCCGGGAAAATACATGAGTCGCCACAAAATGTTTTGAAAACTATCAAGGAAATACAAAAGTAGACGTGACTTACTCTGTCAAAGCACAGTAACGTTGAAAAGTTTGGCGTTTTGAGGTTATGCAGCATGTGAACAAACTTGGCACAGTAAACAGCATCGCTTGCAGTAAACACACATCTTGGGAACATACAGAGCTGAAGGAACTGTGTGATTGTCTCACTCTTTGTTGCTTCTAAAAGACAACAATACAACACAGAGTTATGTACCTAGTTCTGTGCTAATAACTGCCGTAGGGCAGAAATTAAACCAGTCACATCCAACCAATAACAACAATGAAAAATTACGCGATGAGACAATCAGCACTCAATGTGAAAAGCGCGGGAAAACACGCGATTGCTGAGTCACGTGTGATTTTGCTTTTGTCTCTGGTTGGTTGAATAGAGTAAAAGAAATCAGTACACCACAGTTTTTTAAACAGCTTGAGAGTTTGGTCAAGGCGAAACTCGAGCAAACAGAAAACTCGCTTCCAAAAGTTAATCTCAGATTGCTCCAGAAACAGAGCGAGTATGCACTTACTTGCTGGAAGCCAAGAGTCTCTCTCGTGTTTAAGAGAAGCCATCACTCGCTGATTGTGTTCTTCTTGTTGTTTAAACTCATCCTTTAATTTTTCTACTAAAAGAGAGCATCTTTCTTTTTCTTTCTTTTTCTTGCTGACAGGCTGTAAAGAAAGCAACACACTTACAAAAAGAATCAAGTTCAACTCAGCCACAGTAATAGAGCAGAACAATCACCACACAAGAGGCAAAGAGAATCAAGTATGTGCAGCCATCAGAAAAGCTCTCACGAAATGAAAACCACCAAGCCCCCGAGCAACCAGATATCCGAGCATAACTGTGTTTAAAACTATCAGGAAGTTTAAATAACCACGACAGTGACGCCAAGGGCAACTCGACTAAAAGACGATTTTATATTTTGTATTTTACCTCTTTAAAATAAAAATGTAAAAAATTAGCCGTCGTGGTTCGTGTTTTCCAGACAACGTAAACTTTGGTCATTTCACGTTGTTGTTTTGCAGAGGACGGCAAAGAAATGTACCAAGAATTATAACGCTCGTGCACAGCTATTGTTCTGCTCATAAAACTTTTTATTGGCGACTCTACCATTGCCCTCGAGGTTTCTTAAACTCCCTATTATTTTTGTAACACAGCATCATTTTTGATGTATTTTGTTTCGGGTATGTGACCAGACCATGGGGAATTTGAAGCAATAAATTTTTAAGGCCGTTTACACTACAGAAAGAATTGGGTCCGGACCCGTCAAAAAAGTGGTACGGACCCATAACTTTTGTAAAGAAATACTGGAGTTTCCGCAAGGCCATAGGCGTCTATGGCCCTGCGGAAACCTCAGTATTTCTTTACAAAAGTTATGGGTCCGTACTTCTTTTTTGGCGGGTCCGGACCAAAATTTTTCTGTAGCGTAAACGCGCCTTTTAAAATATCACAAGACAAGTAAAATGGACTCAAAACAAGGCGGGACATACCATGTCTTTGTTATCGTCCAACTGTGCCTGTTGTTGTTTTAATTTACTCAGCTCCTGTTCATATCGTTCTGATGGGACGTACAAATCAAACATGGACAGAGCCCAGAATGTCACGTACAACTGTGGACTGAAAAAAACCAAGCAGCCATTAGAATACAATAATTATTCTACACCATAAAAACGTCTGTAAATTCAATGCGGTTTCTTGCTGTTTTATGGACTGAAAAGTGGCGTGGAATGTTACTACCGAAGACAAACAAAAATATATCCAACGACAAAAGCGCAGCAAAATGAGCTGCAGTGGATAGAAGATTCACTATTACAAACGTAATGGCTTTCCAATCACTAGAAATGGCATACCTGATGCTGTTCCATACTTTTGGGACTTGTAGTAGCCGAGCACTTTGAAACACAGGCTCCATAACAGAATTCACAGCTTCGATGTAACACTGAAGAATTTGCTATAAATAAATAAACACAAAATTGAGTTGTTAACACTGTGCAGAATGCAGCACATTTCGTTCATATTACTTCTACTGTATAAAAGTAACTATCAACTTCTTGAAAATCAGCACTGGTATTCCATGGGCCCTTTTCACACTAGCTTCCAATTATAAATTCTTTTTGGGTATTACGTTTAGACTGACCAGCCTTGTTTTTGAGTTGATGATGCAAAATTAAATTTTACTCTCAAACGAGTTAGTGAGGCTAATTTAAATGCCTACAAAATAATTCTTTAACTGGCAGCCATTCATGAAAACGCTCTCACGTACACTGTTAGTAGAGAGCATGTTTGCTGTTATATTCCAACTCACCTTTTGTGGTAGCTGTTTTCCTTTTGCAGCAATTGCCTTCTTTGCTTCCTCGTACTTGGTCTGCGAGAAAGGAAAAAACATTAAAGATGTTCACATCACTTTTTTTCCATGCTTTGTTTAGCACTACAAGCACATACATTGCAAAAAGACTACAGTTAAGACTTTGCCAATGCCTTTCCGTGATACTACAAAAAATGAGTGCAACAGCAAACAGAGAAATAACGAACAAGATTTAAAAGAAGTCCAATCCTACGAAGCATCTTTGAATAGCTAATGCTTTTGTTAACTGAAGCATTTCTTCTTTGGAGACAATTTGCCATTGCCTGATTTCATACGTTGGGGGCCTGGGTACGAGTCCGTCTATTATGGGATTAACAACGCAAGACCCATATATTCAGAAAGAGCACACCGAGCTTTACAAAATCTTTAAGTTTCGTGTTAATTGGGCCACTATTGAACAAGATACGGCCATTCAAAAACTTCAAAATTTGCAAAGAAATGTATGGATTTCCGGACAAGTGTCCGGCAATCCATACATTTGTTACTAAATTTTGAAGTTTCTGAACGGCTGTATCTTGTTTGATATTGGCCCAATTAACACGAAACTTGAGGATTTTGTAAAGGTCGGTGTGCTCTTTCAGAATATATGGGTCTTGTGTTGTTAATCCCATAATAGACGGACTCATACCCAGACCCTCACGGTATGAAATCCGGCAATAATGGTCAGTGCTATAGGCTCACACTACAAATTATTTTTCTGTTACATTAAATTTTGTATGTTGTTATTAATAACTTATGTTACTTTTCTCACTCAGAGCATGACCTTAACTTAAACCTCTTCTTTCTAATCTTACTTACATCTATCTGATGTACAAACATTGGTCTGGAAAGAAAGAATGCCGCATCAGGCGTGAGGTGATAAGTCTGTCCTAGCACATCCAGTGATGGCAGATGTGACTCATACTCTTCAGCTGTTAGCTGTGATGCAAGGAAGCCACCAAACTGGACAAGAGTATCTTGACACTGAACAAAAATGACACAACCAAGTTGTCATGGTAAGGACATATTTGAATGTAATATTTAAAATTTACAGAACATTCAAAACTCTGCTCCAAGAACAAATGTCCAAAAACTCATGATTCGAGAAATCAATCAAATATTTAATGATTTATGTAGGTGAATCAAGTGGGACATGACGACCTGAAGCGTGCGGGTAATGTTACACTTTTAGACTGCTGAGAATAGAACTTTATCAGGCAATGCTGAAACAAAAGATTTTGCCTGTCTCACCTCTCATCCAGTGCGAGGCTGGACGGGCAAAAACAAAGTTTTTTGTTCTCCTGGGACTCAAAATGGCCGTCGTGTGATAAAGGTCTATTTCAGCGCTCTAAAAGGCATTAGTATATTTAGCAGATGTTTTAAAATCACTTTTTTCTAGGTAAATATGATTGTAAATAGTACAACCCGCCAAGATTAGCTAGTACAACCTGCCTAGATTAGCTCTGCTATAAGCTGGTTTTGTAAACCTTTAAATTGTAAAATTCAAATAATAGTAGATAAATGGTTCAAAATGGTTCAGCAGTATGGAGTTTAAATAACGAAGGATAAAATCGTGCAATGAAATAAAATGTTACTATTTTTAATACAATAGAGGAGATATACCCATTATGCCTGGTTTCTATATTTGTCCACTTGGCATGTTTCATTGTTTTGGAGGGATTTTGAGGTGTTTGTAAAGCTGCTACAAACAATTCCAAACCACTCCAAAAGGGATGAAATAGGCCAAATGGACAACAGATACCAGACAAGCTATGCATTATAGGTGGTCATGCCCCATTCCACATGCGTACATACATCATTAATTATTTGATTGATTCCTTGAATCGTGAGTTTGGGATGTCTGTAATCTAAGACAATATTATTTCTTCACCTCTAATTCAGTATCCTACAAAACAAGAAATTCTTTGTTTCACACCTGGTCATAGAGCTTTCCAACAAGCTTTAAATGCCTGTCAGGATCTTCATAAAACACAATGCCATTCCTCTGCTGAGCCATAAGCAGACACAGAGGTAAGTCTAACTTTCCTTCTGACAGTGTATCACGCAAACGCTGTGAAGACTTCTTTGTGTTTCTTATCTGACCAAAGTATCCACCCTGCAAACAATTAATATACTAATTGATTATTCATAATTAATAATTAATATTGAAGTCACATGAAATTAATTGAATTTCAATTAATTAAATAATTTGCATTCCAATCCCTTTCAATTGATAACAATAATAATCTCTTTAAAAGAATACGCATCAAAATAATATTTTTTCCCACTAGATTCAGAGGAAACTCTGCCAGGTCTTACAAGACTTCACCACCACAAAGATAAACCAAGCTCACTAGCTGGTTGAAAAAGATTAGTTTTCTATCAAATGGCACTTATTACAGTTAACACCATTTTGCTTATCCAACTTACACAAGTCACCAATCATAAGCAGTTTATTTTCATACAAATTCTAATAACAAACTTAACTTTGCTAAAGAAGGCAGCAATGCAAACTGTTGATACATTAATCTGACAATCTAGCATTACAAAAACAGTCCCTTCTTATCTATCAGCATATCTAAGTAAGCAACCATTCTTGTCTCCCTGCACTACAAGAATCACAAACGCATTATACCTCAGCCCTAAGAAGTTCACCACCAGAGAGAGCTTCTAACTGGGCTGCAGTCACCTCTTCTGATATCTCAATTCCAGACATTTTCTGTACAACCTCCTTCAGGACAAGCAAATCAAAGCTCTTCCCAGCCTTGAGCTGGTTCGCTACATACTGCAGAAGACCTGTGAGCTCGATGGAGTACTTGCGAAAAACAGTGCCACAAAACACTGCTAAACCTGAGAAAAAAATATGCACATCAGGTAAAAAAAAAATTAAAAGTGCTGTTTTGATTCTTACTCTCAACATTGAACTTGATAATGACTGAAGAATGGTTAACACGTTTGGACCTTTAAACCCTAATTTTTGCTGTGAAGTTTGAAAAACAACCCTTGCTTGTAAGTAGCCTAATGCTACTAAAATAATGTTGAATATAGTTAAATGGAATTTAACATAGTTAACAACGAGGAGCTTATCTTGTTTGCAGGTGGTGTTAGTGCTTTGGGCCATCTGCTAGCATTTAATGTGTTATGTAGCGTTTGTGATATAGTCTGTGAATGTACAGAGTTGTGGCCAGGAGGTAGTCTGGTCAGTGGCATTCTTTGTAAGCGTTGGCCAATGTTCTGGCCGTGTATTAGCGTTTGTTTAGCGTTGTTGTAGTCCACAGCGTTTGCAGCAGTCATATGGCAGTGGGAGTCCCGGGGCTGACTTTGTCCAGCGGTATTCTGGGTTAGTTCATGCGTTGTCATCCCATGTGCTTGCAGTGTGTTTATAACTCTGTTAGTGTGGCGTTTGTGGGTTTAGTAGTTTTGGTAGTTTAGTGGTTCTCGGTGTTCCCTCCCTCTCCCCCCTCCCCCCTAAAATAATTTTCTCTCCACTGAGCCATCTGGCTCGAGTGTGACGGGTGCCTGAGGGGGGCTTGGCGCGGGGGGCTCGTGGCTTGGTTGCGGGTCGGGCAGGCCAGTCGGGTGTTCTAGTGCCTTGGGGTTGTGATTGCGGTTGCAGCCCCCGGGTTTCTTGGGCACCTACCCTCCAATAGCGACTTGGGCGTTAACTTTTCTATAAGGCAAAGTGAGGTTTTCATAATTGACTGAAATTGGTGGGAGTTGATTACCAAAAGCAGTCCCAATGACAAAAACTGCTCATACTTTGTGCCGCAAAATGCCAGAACAAGATTTCATACTTTTTAGCCACTCTGAAATGTTAGTGTCTTCGTGTTTTAGTCTCTCTCTTTCTGGATTCGCCAGAGCTTCAATAATACAATCTATCATCAAGTTAAGGGAAAGAACAGTAGCAACTATGGGCATAACAATGTATGACGTAAACACATAATTATTATGACTAAACCTGGGGAAATTTCAAACAATCTTTTTAAGCCAGATCATGGAAAGGTTGAAAAAAAAGACCAACTGGGTCAGTTTGTTCCTCATCAGTTGCATTTCTTATCACGATAATTGTCAATGATTTTGATTAAACATCATTTGAGGAACCAACATTATCTAATCACACTATATATAAAAGCAAAATGTTAAAGTTTGACTCCAAAAGTGGTTAATTGTTGCTGCTCAGAACACACAGTGTGCACAGTTTTATGAATGTGACTTAATTGAGTCCACAAAGAGCTAGGAATTAATCTTCATGCATTTGTCCTGCTGGTGTGATTCATGGACAAAGTGAGTAGTTTGTAAATTAAAGAGTGTGGGTGACACAGGTTTGGTAAGCTCTTCAGTAGACTGTGGTCTACTAAACTGCAGAAGTTTCATTAACATTTTCAGCAGGAAGGCCAGTGGTTTCCGCAGGCAGGTAAAACTTGATGAACAGAACTTTTTTCTAGGAGAAACTTGCCTCCAGGTGGTCAAAACAGGCAAGCAAAATCAGCTTGTCCATTTGCCCAAAGCCTGACCCTACATGTTAATGAAACCCCTAAATGTGACCAATCACAGCATGGGTAGTGACTTTGAGGAATAAATACCTGTATAACACAATGAATTTTTTCTATGAAATATTGTACATATTGCAACACTACTGAACATGTCCATAATAATTTTGTACATCAAGGATACAAGCTAAAACATCATATGCCAGTGGAGTGAGGTACTTCAGCGAATCCACCACTGGGCCGATAAAATTATCATACTTCTGAATCTGGGACAGCAGCTGTGTAAAAACAAGAAAACCATAAGTCAGCAGCAAATTTTGAATCACTTTCCGTAACAGATATTCTTCAATCCTCCTTCAGTTTCAGTTAAGACATCTTTTCTGTTGTAATACATAGTTATTGTAATCATTGAACAAGACACACGGTATATTCCATGGGGCTAAGTGAATTGAAATAAGTTAAAAATGTTCTTGTCACACATTACTGGGGCCTGGCTATAGGTCATGTGACCTGGGGGTTTCTATTGTGTTTGCCATTACCAACTATACCCGCTCACCCACCCAAAGATTTTACGTTTTTATGCCACATGGTATAATGTAAAAGCCTTTCAATTTTTTTTTCTTCTTCCAGACTTAGCGTAACGCTATTTGTAAAATTTACTGAGCTTTGATTCTGCAATAAAGGTTAGGCAGGGGCGAGAACATAGTGATGCGTGAGAAGCTCAGATATAAACAAGATGAACCACTTGTACTAGCCCTAAATGGAAGAAACATTTGCACACCAGCAAGGATTAGCAACTTACATATTCAAACAAGATGCCTGGATTACTGTGGCTAAGTTTGCCAATCTGCCTTCCAGAGGGCTTGACATTCTCTTTGGTTAATCTCCTACAAAATAATAACAAACAATTTTGACCAAAAAATTTTGAGCAAGTGAGCAATAACATCTGTACAATGCAACTGAGCTTTCTGTACTTGTCTATTTTTAAACAGCATAGTGAAATTGCAAACAATCATGATGGCAAAAATTACTTCATTATAAAGAGGCATGAATTCCCCGATGTCTTCAACCTTACTGAGCAGTTACCAGCTTGTGAACAAGGGTTGCCACATACTACTTACTTCGTAATGTATTTTGCTCTCTTTATTGTTGCGGCTTTTGCCAAAACCATTTTTGGATGATTGCCATAAGACTCATTTTTCCACTGGCCATAAAGTCGATACCTAACAAAATATAAATTATGTGGTACATTATATAAGCGCAATAACATGAAACATAGAATTAAACCTAGTTTAAGGGCTAAATTACGTGATTATCTCCACTGCATAATCATTGATTTAAAATAACATCTTAACCCTAAACTTTAGACATAACATCACAATACATATATTAACCTTGGGCCACCAAAATGAATTACAATGGAATCCCACCTTACAACCACCCTGTTAATATTGCCACTTGTTATTGTGCCCACTTTATTCTGGTCCAAGCAAAAGCTCACTCAATCATTTTTTATTTAAAGAACCCCTTAAGTATGGCCACTCCGTTAATTCGGCAATGATTTTTGTGGCCCATTGGTGACCAGATGAATAGGGTTCCACTGACTTCAACTGAGTGAATTGTATGTGGATGAACGAATGAAGTGACAGTTTCTTTAGTCACAGCATCAGAGATCCACAGTTAATATAGGAAGTTTGCAGCATTGAAGGTGAGCAAGATTAACTGATCTCCTCTATGAGAGAGGAAAACCAGAACACCTCCCATGCAATAGAGCTTAACTTCCAGCTATCCACATAGCAATTCTCCCTACTGGCCTCCAAATATTTTGCTTAACATAAGTGGGGAGAATCAAAATCGTCCCTCAATTATCCATTTATTTATTATCAATTGATATACCGGTATCTATATTTTACTTTGCATTACAGAATAATTGCCTAGAAAATATTAGATACAGATCTCCGAAGTTCAAAACTGCCATACCACAGCTTGGACAACAACAACAACAACAACAACAACAACAATAACAGTGACAACAATACTTTATTTTTCACCCCATAATTATTACAACAGAAAAATAGTATATACACAACAAACATGGTGTACCTGAGCTCATAAGGAAAACGACATAGCATGGCCCATAATTCTTCTGCTAAGCTGGAGTTGCATTCAAGGAGTGAAATTGAAGGTAACAGAACTTCATCTACTAGTGTCAGAAGACCACACCAGACTTTCTCAACCTACATGTACAAAATGGAATAATATTAACAGTGCTGTTACCATTCTGTTGGTGAAAAAAACTTGTACTCAGTCCCTGCTGAGGATTCCATATAATCTGGTTAAAGTTGCTGCCTCTTTGGCAATTATTACACACATTCCAAGTGAATTCATTTTAACTCTACCATTACAGTCAAACTAAGTGAAGCATACCCCTCAAGATTGCATTAATGAACTTATTATTTGAAACTTGAACCCGCTAGTCGTTTCAAGAATGCAATAATGAATTGATTATTCGAATATTGAACTCGCTCACTCGATCCAAGAATACGGCTAACGGGTTCCGTTTTCGAAAAATCAATTCACTGTTGCGACTAGTAGGTTTGAAACCTACTGGTGTTTTCTAGAATGCAATGGTGAAATGATTTTTCGAAAACGGAACCCGTTAGCCATATTCTTGGAGTGAATGAGCAAGTTCAATATTCAAATAATCAATTCATTATTGCATTATTGAAATGACTAGCAGGTTTATTAATGCAATCTTGGGGGGTACGCTTCACTTGGTTTGACTGTAATGCTTATGTAACATGAAATGTTACATGATGACATGATGTTTTATGAAACTCTTTGAATTTTTGTTTTACTTACTCGACGAAAGGAAAACATATTTCTGAAACTGAACTGTAAATGATTGCTAATCACTGAACATACATGTATTAAAAATTAAACTACTATTACTGCTATTGTAATAATATTACTTAGCTAATCAAAAAAGTTTTTTGGTGTCTGTCACATGTTGCAAGTTTTGTCTGAGACCAGTTTGATAACTCAAGCCATGAGACACAAACCTGAACTGAGCTCTGCTCCTTGTCCTCAAACACATTTGGATGCTGTTAACAAGAAATCACACCAACATTATCACTATTATACCAGATAATAACAAATTCCTGATGAAGAAATATTTTTATAGAATGTTGGACCTATGATATGTTTGTTCTTCATCAGTTCTGCTTGCTAATAATGATTCTGATTTAAAAGCATCATTTGAGGAGTCAACAACTACATTTTTATTGTCAAGAGAGGGAACACAGTAAAATCTTAAGGTCACATATGAGATATCAATATCCATCACAAAGAAGAAATTCTGAGTGCAAACTAGGGCACTTTCAAAACCATAGCAAACTAGAATTTCAAGAAAGGCTCAAAACATCAACTTACATCTTTCATGAATCCTTTACTTATTCTCAAGATTTTTGCCATCAGGATTGGATCAGTTGACAAATGAGGCCCAAGATGAAGTAACATGGGGAACACGTACAGCGGCATATCAGTGAAGGCTTTACACTGCGGTGGTCCTCCAGGGACTGGAGCATAAGGACGTCCTCGAGCAGCCTTTGAAGAATGTCTAACAAGATTAAAACAAAAAAAAGAGCATGATTAACATACATACAGAGGAAGCCTGGACAATTGAAAGTTATCACTCAACATTGCTTCATGTCAAACAAGGTTGAGTGATAATTCATACCTAGGACCCTGTGTCAAACGTTAGGTATTATGCTCTATAAAGAAACCCTTATTAGTCAAGAGCAAGATACTTTTCTCACTTTGAAACAAAGAAAACACACTGACATACATCCTTCAAAATCATATCACGACAAAAAATATTGTGATTCACCAGTGTATTGGTGCATTGTTGCAGCACTACCAGCAATGACATGACTTACCTACGATACAGTGGTTCAATGGTTGTGTGAATAAGCTTGCATAATCCTTTGGCTATCGCAGGATGTGATACAGCAGCAAATTGTGGCAGTCTATCAAGTATTGAACACGCATGGTCCCATGCACCAACCATAAGCAGTGCCTCACACAAACCAAATTTCTGATTATCTGGAACCTGCAAATAAAAAATTAATCCAGAGTGGAGCCCCATACTCATATACATGTAGGAAAGAAAAGGAAACCCATGGGTTGATTTTCTCATGGTTATCATGGCCAGCGACATTGCTCGTGGGTGCGTACGCAGGACGACAACGACGACGACGACGACGACGACGGAGTTGCGCAAGATGGCGGCCATACTTTAAATATTAAGTTGACAGAGACATGCAGCCTTGGTTTACCGTGTGCTTCTTTGATATTGGACATCCATGTTATGATCAATTGACACCTGTCAAAACAAGGTATCTGCTGACCAGTATCATGTGACTATATCGTGGGCTCAAGTGTATACCTCATCGAGGTCACGTGTTTTTTTGAAGTTGACCACTGGCCAAGTGCTGGTTTTCGATTGGATTGCAGGCTCATGTCAGGTTTACTTGTTGAAAACAGGGCAGGATTGTTCGGAAGCCTGTTAACGCTAGCCCAGGATTAAAATTTATTTGAATTATAACTTTTTCTTCTATATAAATGTTTTTTGCCGTTTTGTTTTGAGTATCCATATGGTGACTATAAAACTCAAAACAGAAAGTCAAACAGTAAACAGAAAATGTCGCCGCAAAGTTACAAAACTCAATCAACATTCTACCTTTTCCTGGGTTGGCTCAATCGGTCATTGAACAACCCGGCCAAGGAGCTACGCTTTTAGGCTGGCCTAAATCTATATATTGCATGCACTACTTTTAGAATTAGCAATTTTTTAGGGCAATTAAATTTATTTTTGAAGAAAAAATTACCAAATAAAGTACAACAATATAGGTAAGATCTACACTGAGAAACTAAATTAAATTCTTTGTACTGTATTGGGAAGGTACATATTTTGCACCCCAGTTTTAAAGGATGTTTTCCTAATTATATGTAAATCTTAAAACTATTGAACCGTCGCTTGATTTCCCAAACATCATCCCAAACTGTCCACATTTCTTTCACTTATTTTATACTGTTTAAAGACAACATGCAACCTTCTCAATAAGTAAATCACATCTACTTTACAAGAATGTTACACTTTAAGACGTACTATGGTTGGTTTATCAGTTTCTTTATTTTCTTTGTTGTTTTCTTCATTGTTTGCTGCCGCAATTTCCTAGGGAACAAAAAAGTACTAGATGTTAGCACTTATAATGAAAACACTTAAAATTGTCTAAGTGTTGCCTATAGTCATTATCAGAGCAAAAAACAAGGCAACTACTGTGGCATAGCAGTCGGTCAATTAGATTTGACAGATAACATGTTCAAGCCAACTGGTGTTGAAATGAACTAGCAAGCCATCAGCAGGACATAGAGACAAGTACACTGTTAGTGCCGGTTTTATGAGCTCTTATAGATCTAAACAGTGCTGCAAACCTGCAGTAATACTATTTTTCAAAGAACTTACTGCTAGAACAGCCATATTCATTTTCCTTGCTTCTTGTTTAGCCTCGTCCATTCTAGTTGTATTATTGTTGACTATGTCTCCATCAGACGGGTTGAGCTATAGAAAAATAAACTAACATATAGTTACATGTATACTTGCTTTAAAATTAGAGCAGATTTTATTTGAGCATCAAAATAAAGTAAAAGGTTTTGCCTTTACTATGCCACATGAATGGCTTAGAAAAAGACTAGCCCCTTTTTTATCCAAATATTAGAAGTAAAACTAAAACGAATCGTAACTCATCCACACACGTTTTCCTGTGCTTTACGCTAACTACAAGTAGTCACTTTGAGTTTTGATTGGTTCACGGTATTGTCTGTGTCCTTTGTGATTGGCTAGAGTGATCACTTTGGT
>JAHPZR010012507.1:0-15986 GCA_019787425.1 Platygyra sinensis | reverse complement strand
GTTATTCAGCTCTGTCACGACGACGACGTCGCACAACATGGCTGCCATCCAGCTAATACCAAGTCATGCAGCCTTGGATTGCAGCATATATCTTTCATATTAGACATCCATATTATGTTTAATTGACAGCTGTCATGTCAAGAAATCCGCTGACCAGTATTACGCGACCATATCGCGGGCTCAGCTTTAGACCTCATCAAGGTCGCGTGTTTTTTAAAGTTGACCGCTAACCAAGCAGGTTTTCGTTTAGATCGCGGGCGCATGCCAGCTTAACTTGTTGAAAACAAGGCTGGATTGTTCGGAAGCCAGTTAACGCTAACCCAGGTTTATAAGTTGACCAAATTATAACGTAACTTTTTCTCTTGTACATTTTTTTGCTGCTTTGTTTTGTGTGTATGGTGATCATTAAAACTCACAGGAGGCCAAACAGTATACAGAAAACCTCATCGCAAAGTTACAAAACTCAAATCAAAATTCTGCCTTTTCCTGGGTTAGCTTAATCGTGCTCTGATCAACCTGGCCCTGGAGCTACGCTTTTAGGCTGGCCTAAATCTATATATTATATGGATACAAAACATTAATATAAGAAGAGCAGACGATATCTACGGCAACTAAGAACAGCTACAGTGTATTTATTAAACTATAAAAGAAGGACTCAGAAAGGTGACAGAAATTAACAAAAGACTAGTTTACAGGTAAATTGAAAATCAATACAACTGCTAATGAGAACATAAGTAGCTAATTCTCTTTGAGTAGATCGCATTTTACTACTAGATCGCATTATGACTGAAATTTCATATGCATACGATATTGATCTTATGTTTTTGTAAATCAAAGAAACTGGTAAATCAATACTGAGCTTGAAAAATTAAAACTTTGATATTTGAACTGCGATGTATTTGTTAATTTCTTTATTAACAAAAGGAAACTTTGGCTAAGTCACTCCCTAACTTGCTGAGTTTTCTACAGTAGAACCTCGATATAACGAGGGGCCAGGGGACTAGCAAAATATGTTCGTTATAACGAGGTTTCGTTATATCGTTTTTTTTTCCATTTCCACTGTATGTTATAGTTTTGGGGTTATAAGGTCAAGGGTATTTTTAACGACTTGCACTATTACTATGGCAACTTTCTGTTTACTACAATTGCCAGCCGTAACTTATGAACCAACTTCAATGTTAAATACTTTAATTTGTTCTGGTTCGCATCTTTATCCTGAATTATTTTTGTTAATATTACACTCTGCTACATTATAATTATCATTATCATTATCATTATCATTATCATGATCGTTACCATTACCATTGTCATTGTCATTGTTATTGTCAATGTCATTGTCAATGTCATTGTCATTGTCATTGTCATTGTCATGGTCATTATCATTATCATTATCATTATCATTATCATTATCATTATCATTATCATTACCATCACCATTGTCATTGTCATTGTCATTATCATTATCATTATCATTATCATTGTCATTATCATTATCATTACCCTTACCCTTACCCTTACCATTACCATTGTCATTGTCATTGTCATTATCATTATCATTATCATTGCCATTATCATTATCATTATCATTATATCAGCTGAAATAGTGTGGTAGTATTAAGGACGTTCGCGCCCAAAAACTTCCCACGCACAGATTTTTTTTAAACTTTGTCTGCAGGAAGAAAATGATAAGATTAGATTAAAAACGTAAAAAAAATCGGGTATCACCGAACTCGTTTTGAAGATAAGGCGTATCGCAGACCATAGCATTTCTAGGATTCCAGTCATTCGAGGCGATTTTGCCCAGATTCATTACTATCGGCATAAAGTTAATTTGAAGAATCATATCTTAGTTATGTGTGTTTAACACAGCATATATAGGCCTATTTGATAGATCTTTGCTACACATGTCATTAAATCAGCTAGAATTAGCCTTAAAAAATACAACTTTTAAGTTACGCACACCTGTATCCACGTACCAATTCGACCCTATTTGAATAGTATATGAGAAATAATTAAAACTTCCCACGTACGGATTTTTTTTGTTTTTTAGTATAATGGAAAGAATCAGAAAAGGAAGTGATCTGCCGAAAAAAAATTGGGGGTCACCGAGCATCCAACAAAAATATTCGCACACAAAGTTAACTTAAAGGTCATCAGCTCTATATTTTGTTGAGTTTTCGACTCGGTGCGCGCGCTTGAAAATGACGTGGCATGCTCGTGACCAATGAATAGCGTGCGCACTAGAGATGCGCAGTAGCAATGGGCGCGAACGTCCTTAAGTCATCAAATAAGATGTGCTGTTAAATGCTGGAAATGATGTGAACCATCTGTTCATCAATTCATATTAAATGCAAAAAGCCTTTCTTGGCAACAATGTAAAGACCTGACACGCCAATTAACTCTATTGAGCGACTGACAATCTTGAGGAACAATTAATAAAATTACTTCTGGGAACATTTATGAAAAAAATGGGACTGACATGATTTCTAAAGGTTTGTTTACTAAAATGAATTTATTGATGAAATTTATGGTTATTGTCCTCACTTCATCAGTTCTCACTTATTGCACCAATATATAACATATTGCTTCGATCCTTTTGTCTCCCTTATCTGGTGAGTGCATAGCTGTGTTTCCACAGGTAACGTCGGGATATGGGAATCCTCCTGTACCGAACCCGATTCTAGATTCACTTGTGTAGCAACCGCGCCCATTGTTACCAAGGAAACCAATTATTGCTCTTGATTTCACACCAGTGTCAGATTTAACATTGAATCCTTCCCTGTTACAGTACACTTGCAAAGAAGCCTGTGAACCAATCAGCGTCTTCCACGTGTTACGGCCCAGTGAGGTAGCGCGGTATTGCCCATCAGCTATCAGTGAGTACAATGAGTTGGCCTGCTTGTTGATGACAGCGAAGTTGATCTGTTGGCCGATCTTCATTCCAAGACAGATCTTGGAGAAGGATGTGTTCCAGTAGGTCGGTAACTTGGTCTCTTCCGAGTCAAACCCAGTCTGCCCTCCAAGAAAGTTGTATTCATTTTTATCACTCCAGTACCCCGAGCTAACATGAAAGGTACGCTGGGAATAAAAAGTAAAAAGAAAATCGCTTTCAAACTGCAGAGTTATCACTCACTTTGAAATCTTAGTTTTTCTGGTTTCCGGTATTTACCTCGTGGATCCGCAAACTATTTGACGATGTTGTGACGAAATTCATTGTCAATAATAAAAGGTAAGACGCATGAAAACCTGACGTCGATTTGTTTGTTATTATAACAAACTGTCAAATTTTCCTCTCTCGCTCGTTGACACATCGCATGAATTGTAAATTCACGTGTCTGTCCCGGCGCCTAGTGACAATGAAAATTAGCCAATGAGCGCGCGAGAATTTCTGTAGTTATCATTTAATTTATTAGTATTAATCTACTAGCGTTCTATCACGAATGCCGTTTTCTGATTGGCTACGCTACTCATTATTCTGTGCCTAGGGGGCGGGGTACTAACTTATATGGGCTATATAGGTACATGCGGTCACAAACGGATATGGTTTTTCAGCCGGTTTGGTCATAAAACGGGCATCAAATTTAGCTGATTTTGGCCACTTTGGTTATATATAGGCCATGGTTTTTGTACTCAAGCCTTGATATGGGTATGTTTTTAAGCCGAGAAGCCACTTTCTCATCATTACTGAAACGAAAATCAACAAAAGCCCTTCACAAATTATGTTCATGGTAACATTGGTCTGAACTAGGGATCAAATTATAACGCGGAGTTTGAGACATGATTTTGATGTAAGGTTCAGGTCATAATTAGAGTTTGAATTTTTGGCTAGGTCATAAATGGGGTAGGGAATATTGCAGATTTTGGTCATAAATAGGGTAAGAGTTTTGGGAAGCAGGCCGCACACCCCCACCCAATTTTTCTGGGAGTTTTCCTCCGGGATTCTGTAATAGATAGAGAGTAGCGTAACAGTGTCCCTTGTTTACAAAATGACCGCGGTGTCTTGGCGTTTTCAAAATGTTTGTTAAGCGGATTTAGGTAAAGTTATGAACTACTTGTAGATTCATGCTGAAACGATTAGATTATTTCCTCTCCGTTTCTTTGCGTGGAAGTCGACTCGCACTTCGCCCTCGTCAACTATCACACGATAGAAATCTCGAGCTCCTAATCTGGTTGTTTAGTACAATCATTGGACCTTCTTGTTGGTCGAAAAGCTAGGTTTATGACGCTATATAGACATTTATCACACGGTGGCCATTTTGAGTCCCAGGAGAACAAAAAGCTCTGTTTTTGCCCGTTCAGCCTCGCACTGGATGAGAGGAGAGACGGGCAAAATCTTTTGTTTCAGCATTGCGTGATAAAGGTCTATTCACCGTGCTAGGCGGTGAATATAACACATTTCTGAGCGTGGTTACTATGGTCGCCACCTTTGCCACCTCGGCTGAGTATACATGGCGGACAGATGCTGAATCCGGGGGAGGGGGGAGGTACTCCCTTCTATGGGCTATATAGGTATGTGCGGCCTCAAAGGGTACGGTTTTTCAGTCGTTTTGGTCATAAATAGGGTATCGATTTTCGCTGATTTTGGCCATTTTGATCATAAATAGGGTATAGGTTTTTTACTCTAGTCCTGATATGGGTTCCATCTAAAACCTAGTAGCCGCTTTTTCATCATTATTGAAAAGACAATCAGTAAAAGCCCTTCACAAATTGTGTTTACGGTAATTTAGCATTGATCTGAACTAGGGATCCAATTATAATGCAAGTCTGAAACAGGATTTTGATGTAATGATGATGTGATAAATAGGGTTTCCAATTTTTGGTAAGGTCATAAATAGGGTAGGGAATATCGCAGATCTCAGTCATAAATAGGGTAAGGGTTTTAGGAAAGGGGCCGCACATCCTCACCCAATTTTTCTGGGAATAACCCCCCACCCCCTCGGGTGCTGACTGAAGTTTTAATTGTTAAATATTATTGTTCATCAACATGTCACAATGTCAATAGATCCCGTGGACCGTCCTTGCTATCTGTTTTGTTTTCATAACAATTCGCCAGTGGTCTTAGTTGTTAAAAAATGATTTGAAATTGTACTCAAGGCTCGTCCTAGATCCTGGGAAAAACGCTGCACAACCAAAGTTAATGTAGCGGTGAAAACGGGATTCGTGGACGGTTTTGTTGAACTATAATATACACTCAGTTAAGGCGGGGGGTACACTTGAATTTAAGTGAAATTTGGTAAGTTTAAAGAGAGGTTGAAAGGGAAAAAAGGGTTATGGAACACCACCAGACAGTTGCCCGACCGCACAATGGCACCTCAGGTTGTTGGGCAACTGTTTGGAGTGTATCTACCAATTTTAACTTCAAATTCTAATTTTAAAACAACACAAAATCTTCAAAATTTCCTATTTCCATAAATTTTACTAATCCTTTGAGAAAAACTATTTATCTCCAAATGTACCTAAAAATCCCCCCAAAATTTACAGAACGACCCAAAACATAGATATGTGAAATGAGCATAGAGATTCTCGATTGCTTGAAACGTAAACGAGATATTTGCATTAAAAACATAATACCCAGCCAAAATACGACTTTCATGTGGACCCCGCCTTAAATGACCTTGCTCTCCATGAGTTCTCGCAGCTCAGTGGATAAAGCGCCTGCCCGATGCTCCGGAGGTCATGGGCTCGTTTAAAGGAGCAGTGTCACGAGGATTATTTTTTTTTAGGTCAATTCTGTGCTAAAATCATTACTTCGAGGCTTTAATCATAAACAAAATGCTTCTGTAAAGCTACAACGAAGAAATGAATTTTATCAGAGAGGGCTAACCATAACAAATTTCTTGAGGATTATTGGAACACGTAGCATCAAGACTTCAAAAAATTGGCAAATTATTTCAAGTTTCAATCCATTTCCATCCATGCCATCCGTAGCGACAGGCGACAGGAAACAGTTTCAGTACATTTAAATAGTCTTTAATAACAAAACTAGATCATTAGGTTTGAAATTCAATTGATCAGAAGGCACCTTCTGGCTTTTTATAAACTTGCCAAGTAGCGTGACAGTGCACCTTTAATGTCGGGGACTTTTTCTTTGTCTCCCGCGCTCGTGTCATGTTCATCAATTCACACCTCACATTTACAGTCAAACTAAGTGGAGCGTACCCCTCAAGATTGCATTAATGAACTGATTATTTGAAACTTGAACCCGCTAGTCGTTTCAAGAATGCAATCATGAATTGATTATTCGAATATTGAACTCGCTCGCTCGATCCAAGAATACGGTTAACGAGTTCCGTTTTCGGAAAAATCAATTCACTATTGCATCCTATAAAAGACTGGTAGGTTTCAAACCTACTAGTCGCAACAGTTCATTTAATTCCAGCTAGTTGTCCATGTATTATTAAAGTTAGAGAAGTGATTTAATGTGATACCTTGCTGCCGTTAATCTTCATGACTGGTGTCCATCCTCCATCTCCACATCCAAAATCTCCCATGTGACAGAGAACAGGAATTGGTTTTGAGTCGATGTGGAGTGTAACCAGCTGACTCACGCTGGACCTGTTGGACGTTAATTATAAAATGTAACTTGTGATAATTGGTATTGACATAAATTAATATTTTGGGTCTGGCTGACCAACACGCTCATGCCTCAACCTTTGTGTGTGTTCGGTTGTGTAGTGAAGGCAAAATAAAGCTAAGGAATTAAAGAAACTTGAGATAGACTTGAAATAAATTATCAAAGGTTTCAACCTTGTTTACTTGTTAATGTTCTAACTAGACAGTTTGCATAGTTTGTCCGGCAGAGAACTTGTCTAAATACGGCGGCGAAAATAAAAATATTCTAAGCTCATTCATCTGAGCTTGAACTTGATGAAGGGAGCGAGTTAATTAAGCTGACGTTTCATCCGTTGGCCCTTCACGGCTTAAAAACGTATCATAATATGGCCGTGTCTCCCAAGAACTGAGAACTAACAAATTCATCAACATGTTGGCTCAAAGCGATATTGACCACAGTGTAGATTTTCCCTTGTAGACCGGCATCTAGATCATTTTACCTTTTGCTTTCACCGTCATGTTGCAAACAAAATATACAAAACCGTTTGCTGAGGGACTAGGTTCTACCAAAAATCATAAAAAGCAGAGACAAGAAGAGGGATATGTCCAGGATTGAAAGCTAATGAGATTCAAATTCCTTATGATAAGCATCACAAAGTGTCCTCATTGGTAAAAAGTCACCAACGTGCTAATTAAACAATACTTGCGTTCAATCCTGGACATAAGAGCAAAAGGGAGGAGTCCAAAGACGAGCAGAAAAACGGTAAATAAAACGAGCAAATTTTTGTTAATCACAGCAACACAGAAAATCGAGAAGTCTTTGCAAGACCAGACGTAAGTTTAGATCGTTGACTTACTTGTATACGTCGTACAGCTCCTTGCATGACGTCCCAACTGATAACAGAAATATTATGATATTTAATTGTTAGAACGACTGATGCTTAACAGTTCGTTTTCCTGATATCAGGCAAATGCATGCTACCATCGCTGAAAAAAGTTCAGAAAATTTACTGACAACTATTCATATATAAACAACTCGTCAGCAATTGTAGCGATCATCATCATCATCACCACCATCATCATCATCACCACCACCACCACCACCATTATCATCATCATCATCATCATCATCATCATCATCATCATCATCATCATCATCATCATTATCATCATCATTTATTTGCCTTCATGTGTATAACAAAATTTTATAAAATGCAACAGGTTGTTAGGCGAGGAGACCTCAGGAAACCACCAGCCTTTCAGGAGAGGCCACCTTGACATCACAATATTAAACGAGATAATGGCTGGGAAGGAGTACGGCACGAAACTCAGTCAGAAACTATTTTACTAAAAACTCTAGCACTTTGCTTTTAAAGGTTGAAAAGCTTGACAAAATAGTAATAGAGGCAGGAAGACAGTTCCAGACCCTAGGGTCTTGGTAATGAATACCTTCACTGAACCTAGAGCGTGCTTGGTTGATCCAGGTCCTCTCAGATAATTTCTGATTTTGTAACGATTGATTCGATCATATTAACACTGGTAGTCGGAAGAAGTCGTTTAACCTTTTTTGTAGGAATTTCAACGTTCGACTATCATACTGCTTGAGAACAGAGTTAAAGGAGCTCAATCACGGTATTTTGAGTTATTTTGACCATCTACAAAATTACCTTTAAATTAAAGGAAACCTGAAAATAATACTTAACTAAGATAGAAAAACGCCAAAGAGTTATATAATAATAAACGGTAAAGGAACAAGGATGGTTAAGGATGGAGAAGATTGGCACGGATTACAGTGAACAACGAAAGTACAAAAGTTGCTCCTTTAAAGCAGCTCAAAGAAACAAAAAAAATTAAATATTGGCAGTCTACCTTTCTCACAATATTCACCAATGAATCCTTTGTCACAATGGCATTCAAAGGTGTCATACTTGTAATTCGTCACACAGGTACCTCCATTTTGACACGGCATGAAAGAACACGGTGACTAAAATAAGAAGGAATAATTTATGGTTATAAATAAAGAAACTTAGGTTCAAGGCTTGGAGTAAATTAGCGATATCAATTTGGTAAAGAAAAGTGCAGATCTTAAAGCAGGCCCTACCATAACGAAAAAGTGATGCGAAGTGGTGTTTTCATTGTACTCTCTGAAGTCTCTGTATTTATCAGAAGACAGCAGATCGCACCAAAGTTTTCCATCCTTTCCTTTGGAGGCAGCGACGTTAATGGAAAGGCACGAAGGATTGCTGAGACATTCAAAGATGCAATCAAAGATGTCGTACACGGTGGATGTTCCAACTTGAGTCACATTCAGGTAATGCAACTCGTCCTTTGAAAACTGGCGTTGTTTAAAAGTTTGACTGAGAGAAGTGAAATCCTGTTGTAAAAGATTTTCTGCTGGGAAGAGAACAAAAATGTATGAGCTTTACTACGAGCAAACAGGTGAATCAGAACTCATATCACGTTCGTTGTTTTATTCCTAAAAGAGCTGTTAATAGTGACAAAAGCACCTTGATAAGTAAGTGTGGCAATCATCTAAGTGATTCAAATTTACAGGATTTACGTGTCTACTTTCAACAACATAGACCTCGCTCGTTAGCTACTTGCTCGTGTGGCAGTAGAAATCAAGCCTAAAAACCATGCTGAACGTATAATTGCAAACAAAAGAAAATTGAACGTTATGGTGGGAATTATGGAACCGGTCTGACAAATAATAAACAGATTATCCCCCAGCCCCGCCTCCACTCCTTTCTGGAATTTCCTGTGCCTTTAATTTGCCTTCCCCCTCCTCACCAACCTCTAGTATTTTCAGTCTCTTTCAGTGGGGTAAGGCTATTTCCTAGAAAAACACATTGTAAAAACATGTGCTATAGATTTAACATTCAACATCCAGACAACTGCTGTAGCTATGGTTTCCAATGGTTTTCGGGAAGGAGATGAAAGATATTCCAGGGCTGCCAACATTCAGGGAATTATTGGGAGAGATCTCAGACGCAAGCATCTTTTAGTATCAATTCTAAGAGTCTTGTTTAGAATGGAGACTTGCTCCTCTCCTGGGTGGAGGAACACAACCACAAAACGTACTGCATGAGGTAACAGCTTCTACTTATTTTAGAATGTTTTCTCTTGTAGTTGGTGTTAGCAGCTTCACTCTGAGAGGGGGACGTTGGGATTTTCGGTTTTGCGGATTTGGCCAGTATCTCAGTGGTCACCCAAAGTAGTTTTTGGTAGGGTTTTTTGGTTTTTGCACTTAAAATCTGCGGTCATTTTTCGGTTTTGGTGTCTTGTGCGGTTTGTGGGTTTTCTCTAAGTTAGTGTTTGGTTTTCGGTTTTTGTCAATAATGATGGCGGTTTTTATGATTTTTCTGTCCAATGCATTTTACGATTTTTCTGGTTTTTCCAAGGAACTTTTATTCCGCACTCGCGCGAAAACGGTAGTTCAAAGGGACCACCTACAGTAAGAGGAATGCATGGCAAGGCTATAGTCTCTTAATTAGCAGCCGCTATTTGGGTCCGGCTGCCAAGCAGACTATAAAAAAGTTAGATAACATCAGTGGAAAACACTTTTTCTCAAATATCACGCGGCTGGATAATATCTTGTATACTTTGACCTTTAACTGTGCACCATCGAGTTTCTGTAGCTCAATTGCGAGTTGTCTCCCCTTTGTGTCGCGGGAATAACATTGCGCTCACTTGCTCCTTATACGTGGAATGAAAGCAAAGAAGAGACTGTTTGGTTGTAAAATAGAGTACTTTGGTCGTAAAAAAAAGTTTGGCGAAAATGTGTTATCAACATGCAATGATGAAGCGCTTGACGTGATATTTATAAATTTCTGTTTTTCAGTTTATATCAATAGGCGTGAAGCAAAATGACTTGGTATTAGAAATCTGGAGGACGTTTCGAGCGTTGGCCCTTCATCTACTAACTGTGTCCTTCATCGGAGCGAATCAAGGAATTGTGGGTTATGTGTGGTTTATATACAGAAAGATGGAGCTACCCGATTGGTTGGTGCATGGTAACGTGAAAAACAACAGAATAAATTAGTTGAATGAAAAGCGTTCTTTGATACCGTGAGGATTAAGACTACCGCTTTGAAAATAATGCATTTTTCTTCTAGAGTTTTGCGGCGCTCCGTGTCTCCTTGATGTAATCAGGAAAGGCCGCAGACTGTCATATGTTGATCAGAATGATATAATAAGTTGCGCCTCGTACGCGAATGATAAACTAAGTTGCGCCTCGTACGATCGATGTGTGCTCTGATGTTTTCCCCGAATTAATTCCATAAACGCTCGTCCGAATACCTTTGGCCTTGGCCATCACTCTTTTTCAAAGTGTGTTATTGCGCGCTTGGTGCTTCGGAGGTTGAAATCTTCTTATTTTCCATGCGGAGAAGTTGCATTTAGGAAGAAGCAATACGGCCGGGATGTGTTTTCGCCTGTAAGTTTATAGTTTTCGAGCTTGCAGGCGAGTAAGAAAAGTTACCGTATCATCCAAGTTTCCGCGTCAAAATTTATTTTCAATAGCTTCATTAAAATGGGTGCCTGGATTGTTATACGCGAGGTTTATAAATCTTCTTTCAAATGTATAATATAGTGTGTCAGTGTATTGTATTCTTAATCGAGACGTAGAGAAAAATGCGTTTCAGCAACTTCCTGCCTGAGGTAAATTCTTAGCATTCTAAATTTCGCTAGCAATGGAAAACGCAGCTTTTTTTTTTATAAGGGTGGACTTCGATTCAGTTGATAAAGTGGACCCTTATAAGTGAGTTACTTTGTTGCTTGTGGGAGCAAACCTTGTTGGCAGGCAATTAAGTCACTTATGAATGTTGATGTGTGGCCTGCTTTTTCTCTCTGAGGTTTTATGCTTTTTCTCTGTGGGGTTTTTTTGTCAGGCTTTGCTGAGAAAAGTGGTTATAAAAGAAAGTGAACTTAGTATTGCCCAATATACATAGTCTGTTCTTAAATATTTGCTTGATCTTTTACAGTTGAATGCTATCAAACAGCTAGCAAGAATGTAGCTCGCGTTTTCTATTGTAAACGAGACACTTTTCTGTCATACTAACGGTGGAATAATTGTAATACAAATCATACAAGATGCAAGTTTTGGTGGGTAGCAGGTTTCTTCAAGCTACAAAAATGGGATTAACAATGCTTCTTCATGGACCTGTTAATCTTACGTTATCTCCTCCATGCTTTGAAAACAGGACTCAGTAATTCACGAAGCCAACCGAGGGACTCCGAGAGACTTAACGGGTTCAACAGACAAGTGTTTAGCTTCTTTCGTAGAAAAGGGCCGATTTGTCCTTAGCCATTTCTATGCCACTTGATTTTTAAGTGGGCTGAACTTGGCTAAACCAAACAACTGTCATCAACAATTAGAGTGAAACATTACCAAGTGACTAGAGTTTTAGAATCTTACCTGTAGAACAATTAGCCGTTACTACCAGAGAAGACAGCAAGAGGAAAACGCAAAAATAAGAAACGGCAGGCATGATCGTCTCCTGAGGAAAGACCAGGAAAGTCGGCAAATTGCTGCGTTTGAAGAAAACGGTACGTTTGTGGTTTCCAATTGCAAAACAGATCAGTGCCAATTTTGACGTGCTCGTGAATAAGTTTTCACTTATGTAGGTTTTACTTTGCCGATAATTATCAATAGCCAATAATTCAGCTGAAAGAGCTGTCTCTGGCGTTGTGGCTGTTTAGTTAAATAAATCAACAAACGGCTTTAAAGAAACAGGTGAAAACTAATTAATTAGATATAATGGGCTGCACCGTTACATGACTAATTTTGAAAATGTGTTATTGTCAAGTATGATCATGAATTTCTGTTTTTCAGTTAAACTCATCGGGCGTAAAGACAGATGTACCGCCATGGGTTATTCATAGTGAGATTTTCAGACTGGCAGAATTTCTTCATTATAAATGGCTGTGAGCAGGCCTATTAATCGTTAATTTTTAATTTGTGCTGCACTGCAATTAGCGTCACGCACAGTTTCTAAAAATAGATTACATCACCAGAGCGGATCGGCCACACATGACTCATACAAGAATTACAGTCCGGTAGATTTTGTTTGAACGAATTGTCTTCGCAAGAAAATTAACGATAGTAAAACAACATGACGTTTCGACGACTTCATGTCATTATTGTCAAATGAATAAATTAGAAATAACGGCATATTTATAGATTTTGAAAGTGAAAAAATATATTAGCATGCCTTTCCGTTATTTCCTATTCATTTGACAATGATGACATGAAGTCGCCGAAACTTCATGTTGTTTTACTATCGTTAATTTTCTTGCTTAAATGCTTATCTAAATTGTTTTTTATTAGAATTGTCTTCGAGACCAGAAAATCGGGCAGAAAGGAAAGACTGGTGCTCTAGGTTTTTGATGTGCTTAAATAATGTTAGAAAGCAAATATTGCTGCTGTGGGTTATGTAAAACAGATTAAAGGTGTCCAGAAAAGAGCATAAATATCACAAATTGCTCGAGGATCTTACAAAGCCGCAGTGACAGTTGGACAGATCCCAAAACCTTCAGGAATTGGAGGTCGCGCACTTTTAGCACGGCGGTTCCGACTAGCCAATCAAAATACTTTACAGTGAAACGTATTACAAAGAAATTTATCTGCTGTTTACCCTGGTCTTGAAGAGAAGACCTATCAGCTGGGTTATTGCCAGAAATCCCCAAACGCCGGCTGCTTTAACGAATTGTTGGGTTGCAATGTCACGCAATTAAGAAATAATTCGAAAATCTTTATATTGGACTGTATAAGTACCACACTAAAAAACGCCAGAAAACACTGATGAAAATGACACCGTTTTCAAAAGCCTCCGTTTCCACCTGTCCACACCAGAAACCGGTGGAGCATTTCAAAATGATGACGGTGTTTTCAAAACGCTCTACTTTCGAAACCGTTTCGATAGCCTCCGTTTTCATTGGTGTTTTCGGTCGTTTTGGTGTAGATATGCTAGGCGAAAACGCATAAGAGAGTCCGCGTTTTGATACGAAAATCCATTAGTGTGGTCGGGGTCTGACACTACCATTTGTTCATTACAAACCTTCACATTTAGCCTTCATATGGAGTGAATAAGTAGTGTTTTAATCAATCCGATTTCTTAGCTGATAGAAATAGCAAAACATGGTATCCAGCACTTAAACACTTTACGTAAGCCTTGCCTTTATTCCCTTCAAATTCAAGTTTTCTTACTTAATAATCATGTCGTGCAAAAAAATCAGGAGATAGGCAGGTGTTGCTCAAACATTTTTATCAATGGTAAACTAAAATTTGAGAAAAATAAAATCAGATTAGGATCCATGTACATGGCGCACATTACTTACTAATGGACTACTTCGACGATGTCAGGCAATATATCTATTAAATTTTTTTTCCGTTTTCTAAATAAACAAAGACCCATGCATGGATCAGTTAATCATACCGAATTTAGTAAATGTGCCAAGTTTTAGAAGATTCTCCCGGACGCAAACTCGGCTCATCGAGGTATGGGACTACAGACTAGCCCATTGTCTCAAAAAATGAGATTCCAAGGGGGAAAATACTCGCTCCCTGTAAACATATAATTCTTTGCAGCAATTGGGAAGTTTGTAGTACATACTTTCATGTGCTTGTGACGTATTCTTTTTTGAACTTTGCGCATTTGCTAAATTCAGCATAATGAATCGATTGGCGACGCTTATTTTTTGTTTGAAGGAAAATATATCGCAAAACCGTGAAAGAAAGAACTAGCATGTAACGAGTTTGGCGTGGGAAACTTACAAACGATGTTCAAAGCAAGAAAATAGAACATGTGCTGTGATATGATGAGCTCTTTAATTCTGTAGCCATAATATAACTAAGCCACAGCTAAGAAGTTTTGGCTCACCACGAAACTTGATGTAGTATTCATTAAGAAAAAAGTTCTGAGTTTTCCTAATGATCTTCTCTTACAACTGGTGCTTGTACCACGCACGTGCAAAACTAATTAACCATTATAATTATTCCTTCGAATCAATGATTGACGTAGCTCGATATACGAGCCTAACATTACTATTTGCCCTTACACTTGCTTGAAAGCATAAATCAGCAATACAAAGGCTTTGCTGAATGATGAAACATAATCATTTGTTATGTTACGCCTTTTTAACCTCCTGTGTCTTGTTGGGTCGATACCAAGGTTATTCCTGCCCATAGCACCTTAGCATCTCTCTACAGCCAATGAAATCCTGGCAACCCGGGTCCAAGTGCTCACAGCGAGCGAATGATTTTCGCAGGAATTCCTAGGCAAGAGTCACTTTCTCCTTGTTGAATTTCAGCGTGCGTCTGCGGAGCAGTCTTCACCTGTCGTGAGAAATAAGGAAAACCAAGAGAAATATGCGGGATAAGATTACGGGTACGAGTATGCACGATCCTTTGGCGCTGCTGGTCGAAGTTTTTTTCTTGCCATCGAGAAATTTTGCTTTTGTCTTCTTCTAAGGTTCTGTCTTCGATTTTTCGCTGTCCAGTTAGCATGTTTCACAATTTATGACCTCAGTCAGGTGATAGGTATCATGGAAGAGCGAGTAAAATTCGGCAACACAGCTGCAAAATAGCGTGTAAACAAAAACATGCTAATGAAGCCCTTATAAAAAATACCGGAGGACGGCCGTTTTGCCCAAAAAGTCGATGCGCTATAAAGCTTTTGACACCTGACTGTTTTATTTACTTTTATCGAGGAAAAACGTTTTTTTTTTCTAAATAACTTGCGCGCGTTTAAAGATTTTACTTCCATTTTTTGGGAAACGTCAGATTTTATAGCGACCTTTATGTTTCGCGAAAAAAGAAAATTCGACAAAAGTAGCCGTTGTCCTATGGTCACCCATGCATATAAAACGTCTTGAAAACCTGCGTCAACTTTGAAAGTAAGGCAGACAGCTTAACCGAGGCATTGAATGTTAATGGTACTTTGTGGTATTAGTACTCGACGATCGGTCTTAAAAAATATGCAGATTACAAAACTCCTATTTCAGTTCCTTGTCCAGTGACAATACGTGTTATCGCAAAAAGTTTCACAATAATAGGTTTTATTTAAAGGGGGAAAACACTTAACAGTAGTCCTAAGACACTGATGACTCTGTGGCTTTCAAAACAAATACAAATATAGATTCTACAGCTAATAACAAAAAATATAACAATTCCAAAGAAAATTTAAGATAGAAATATGATAATTAATTAATAAAAAGAACCTATGACTAAAAAGATAAAAAGAGCATAAAACGTATATACAATTACAGTCTAAGGAGCTTTTGCTCAGCTAGAAAAGATTTAAAAACATTATGCTTAAAACTAGCAAGCGAGCCATTATTTCTAATATTCATGGGAGTTAAAGAGAACTCAATCATGGATAGCACAGCAAGAGCTAACACCAACTCAGACAACGCGACTGATTCGTCAAGAATTA
>JAHPZR010012506.1:15000-21492 GCA_019787425.1 Platygyra sinensis | reverse complement strand
AGAAGAGGGATATGTCCAGGATTGAAAGCTAATGAGATTCAAATTCCTTATGATAAGCATCACAAAGTGTCCTCATTGGTAAAAAGTCACCAACGTGCTAATTAAACAATACTTGCGTTCAATCCTGGACATAAGAGCAAAAGGGAGGAGTCCAAAGACGAGCAGAAAAACGGTAAATAAAACGAGCAAATTTTTGTTAATCACAGCAACACAGAAAATCGAGAAGTCTTTGCAAGACCAGACGTAAGTTTAGATCGTTGACTTACTTGTATACGTCGTACAGCTCCTTGCATGACGTCCCAACTGATAACAGAAATATTATGATATTTAATTGTTAGAACGACTGATGCTTAACAGTTCGTTTTCCTGATATCAGGCAAATGCATGCTACCATCGCTGAAAAAAGTTCAGAAAATTTACTGACAACTATTCATATATAAACAACTCGTCAGCAATTGTAGCGATCATCATCATCATCACCACCATCATCATCATCACCACCACCACCACCACCATTATCATCATCATCATCATCATCATCATCATCATCATCATCATCATCATCATCATCATTATCATCATCATTTATTTGCCTTCATGTGTATAACAAAATTTTATAAAATGCAACAGGTTGTTAGGCGAGGAGACCTCAGGAAACCACCAGCCTTTCAGGAGAGGCCACCTTGACATCACAATATTAAACGAGATAATGGCTGGGAAGGAGTACGGCACGAAACTCAGTCAGAAACTATTTTACTAAAAACTCTAGCACTTTGCTTTTAAAGGTTGAAAAGCTTGACAAAATAGTAATAGAGGCAGGAAGACAGTTCCAGACCCTAGGGTCTTGGTAATGAATACCTTCACTGAACCTAGAGCGTGCTTGGTTGATCCAGGTCCTCTCAGATAATTTCTGATTTTGTAACGATTGATTCGATCATATTAACACTGGTAGTCGGAAGAAGTCGTTTAACCTTTTTTGTAGGAATTTCAACGTTCGACTATCATACTGCTTGAGAACAGAGTTAAAGGAGCTCAATCACGGTATTTTGAGTTATTTTGACCATCTACAAAATTACCTTTAAATTAAAGGAAACCTGAAAATAATACTTAACTAAGATAGAAAAAACGCCAAAGAGTTATATAATAATAAACGGTAAAGGAACAAGGATGGTTAAGGATGGAGAAGATTGGCACGGATTACAGTGAACAACGAAAGTACAAAAGTTGCTCCTTTAAAGCAGCTCAAAGAAACAAAAAAAATTAAATATTGGCAGTCTACCTTTCTCACAATATTCACCAATGAATCCTTTGTCACAATGGCATTCAAAGGTGTCATACTTGTAATTCGTCACACAGGTACCTCCATTTTGACACGGCATGAAAGAACACGGTGACTAAAATAAGAAGGAATAATTTATGGTTATAAATAAAGAAACTTAGGTTCAAGGCTTGGAGTAAATTAGCGATATCAATTTGGTAAAGAAAAGTGCAGATCTTAAAGCAGGCCCTACCATAACGAAAAAGTGATGCGAAGTGGTGTTTTCATTGTACTCTCTGAAGTCTCTGTATTTATCAGAAGACAGCAGATCGCACCAAAGTTTTCCATCCTTTCCTTTGGAGGCAGCGACGTTAATGGAAAGGCACGAAGGATTGCTGAGACATTCAAAGATGCAATCAAAGATGTCGTACACGGTGGATGTTCCAACTTGAGTCACATTCAGGTAATGCAACTCGTCCTTTGAAAACTGGCGTTGTTTAAAAGTTTGACTGAGAGAAGTGAAATCCTGTTGTAAAAGATTTTCTGCTGGGAAGAGAACAAAAATGTATGAGCTTTACTACGAGCAAACAGGTGAATCAGAACTCATATCACGTTCGTTGTTTTATTCCTAAAAGAGCTGTTAATAGTGACAAAAGCACCTTGATAAGTAAGTGTGGCAATCATCTAAGTGATTCAAATTTACAGGATTTACGTGTCTACTTTCAACAACATAGACCTCGCTCGTTAGCTACTTGCTCGTGTGGCAGTAGAAATCAAGCCTAAAAACCATGCTGAACGTATAATTGCAAACAAAAGAAAATTGAACGTTATGGTGGGAATTATGGAACCGGTCTGACAAATAATAAACAGATTATCCCCCAGCCCCGCCTCCACTCCTTTCTGGAATTTCCTGTGCCTTTAATTTGCCTTCCCCCTCCTCACCAACCTCTAGTATTTTCAGTCTCTTTCAGTGGGGTAAGGCTATTTCCTAGAAAAACACATTGTAAAAACATGTGCTATAGATTTAACATTCAACATCCAGACAACTGCTGTAGCTATGGTTTCCAATGGTTTTCGGGAAGGAGATGAAAGATATTCCAGGGCTGCCAACATTCAGGGAATTATTGGGAGAGATCTCAGACGCAAGCATCTTTTAGTATCAATTCTAAGAGTCTTGTTTAGAATGGAGACTTGCTCCTCTCCTGGGTGGAGGAACACAACCACAAAACGTACTGCATGAGGTAACAGCTTCTACTTATTTTAGAATGTTTTCTCTTGTAGTTGGTGTTAGCAGCTTCACTCTGAGAGGGGGACGTTGGGATTTTCGGTTTTGCGGATTTGGCCAGTATCTCAGTGGTCACCCAAAGTAGTTTTTGGTAGGGTTTTTTGGTTTTTGCACTTAAAATCTGCGGTCATTTTTCGGTTTTGGTGTCTTGTGCGGTTTGTGGGTTTTCTCTAAGTTAGTGTTTGGTTTTCGGTTTTTGTCAATAATGATGGCGGTTTTTATGATTTTTCTGTCCAATGCATTTTACGATTTTTCTGGTTTTTCCAAGGAACTTTTATTCCGCACTCGCGCGAAAACGGTAGTTCAAAGGGACCACCTACAGTAAGAGGAATGCATGGCAAGGCTATAGTCTCTTAATTAGCAGCCGCTATTTGGGTCCGGCTGCCAAGCAGACTATAAAAAAGTTAGATAACATCAGTGGAAAACACTTTTTCTCAAATATCACGCGGCTGGATAATATCTTGTATACTTTGACCTTTAACTGTGCACCATCGAGTTTCTGTAGCTCAATTGCGAGTTGTCTCCCCTTTGTGTCGCGGGAATAACATTGCGCTCACTTGCTCCGTATACGTGGAATGAAAGCAAAGAAGAGACTGTTTGGTTGTAAAATAGAGTACTTTGGTCGTAAAAAAAAGTTTGGCGAAAATGTGTTATCAACATGCAATGATGAAGCGCTTGAGGTGATATTTATAAATTTCTGTTTTTCAGTTTATATCAATAGGCGTGAAGCAAAATGACTTGGTATTCGAAATCTGGAGGACGTTTCGAGCGTTGGCTCTTCATCTACTAACTGTGTCCTTCATCGGAGCGAATCAAGGAATTGTGGGTTATGTGTGGTTTATATACAGAAAGATGGAGCTACCCGATTGGTTGGTGCATGGTAACGTGAAAAACAACAGAATAAATTAGTTGAATGAAAAGCGTTCTTTGATACCGTGAGGATTAAGACTGCCGTTTTGAAAATAATGCATTTTTCTTCTAAAGTTTTGCGGCGCTCCGTGTCTCCTTGATGTAATCAGGAAAGGCCGCAGACTGTCATATGTTGATCAGAATAATATAATAAGTTGCGCCTCGTACGCGAATGATAAACTAAGTTGCGCCTCGTACGATCGATTTGAGCTCTGATGTTTTCCCCGAATTAATTCCATAAACGCTCGTCCGAATACCTTTGGCCTTGGCCATCACTCTTTTTCAAAGTGTGTTATTGCGCGCTGGTGCTTCGGAGGTTGAAATCTTGTTATTTTCCATGCAGAGAAGTTGCATTTAGGAAGAAGCAATACGGCCGGGATGTGTTTTCGCCTGTAAGTTTATAGTTTTCGAGCTTGCAGGCGAGTAAGAAAAGTTACCGTATCATCCAAGTTTCCGCGTCAAAATTTATTTTCAATAGCTTCATTAAAATGGGTGCCTGGATTGTTATACGCGAGGTTTATCAATCTTCTTTCAAATGTATAATATAGTGTGTCAGTGTATTATATTCTTAATCGAGACGTAGAGAGAAATGCGTTTCAGCAACTTCCTGCCTGAAGTAAATTCTTAGCATTCTAAATTTCGCTAGCAATGGAAAACGCAGCTATTTTTTATAAGGGTGGACTTCGATTCAGTTGATAAAGTGGACCCTTATAAGTGAGTTACTTTGTTGCTTGCGGGAGCAAAGCTTGTTGGCAGGTAATTAAGTCACTTATGAATGTTGATGTGTGGCCTGCTTTTTCTCTCTGAGGTTTTATGCTTTTTGTCAGGCTTTGCTGAGAAAAGTGGTTATAAAAGAAAGTGAACTTAGTATTGCCCAATATACATAGTCTGTTCTTAAATATTTGCTTGATTTTTTACAGTTGAATGCTATCAAACAGCTAGCAAGAATGTAGCTCGCGTTTTCTATTGTAAACGAGACATTTTTCTGTCATACTAACGGTGGAATAATTGTAATACAAATCATACAAGATGCAAGTTTTGGTGGGTAGCAGGTTTTTCAAGCTCCAAAAATGGGATTAACAATGCTTCTTCATGGACCTGTTAATCTTACGTTATCTCCTCCATGCTTTGAAAACAGGACTCAGTAATTCACGAAGCCAACCGAGGGACTCCGAGAGACTTAACGGGTTCAACAGACAAGTGTGTAGCTTCTTTCGTAGAAAAGGGCCCATTTATCCTTAGCCATTTCTATGCCACTTGATTTTTAAGTGCGCTGAACTTGGCTAAACCAAACAACTGTCATCAACAATTAGAGTGAAACATTACCAAGTGACTAGAGTTTTAGAATCTTACCTGTAGAACAATTGGCCGTTACTACCAGAGAAGACAGCAAGAGGAAAACGTAAAAATAAGAAACGGCAGGCATGATCGTCTCCTGAGGAAAGACCAGGAAAGTCGGCAAATTGCTGCGTTTGAAGAAAACGGTACGTTTGTGGTTTCCAATTGCAAAACAGATCAGTGCCAATTTTGACGTGCTCGTGAATAAGTTTTCACTTATGTAGGTTTTACTTTGCCGATAATTATCAATAGCCAATAATTCAGATGAAAGAGCTGTCTCTGGCGTTGTGGCTGTTTAGTTAAATAAATCAACAAACGGCTTTAAAGTAACAGGTGAAAACTAATTACTTAGATATATTGGGCTGCACCGTTACATGACTAATTTTGAAAATGTGTTATTGTCAAGTATGATCATGAATTTCTGTTTTTCAGTTAAACTCATCGGGCGTAAAGACAGATGTACCGCCACGGGTTATTCATAGTGAGATTTTAAGACTGGGAGAATTTCTTCATTATAAATGGCTGTGAGCAGGCCTATTTATTGCTTATTTTTAATTTGTCCTGCACTGCAATTAGCGTCACGCACAGTTTCTAAAAATAGATTGCCTCACCAGAGTGGATCCCCCACATGACTCATACAAGAATTACAGTCTGGTAGATTTTGTTTGAGCGAATTGTGTTCGCAAGAAAATTAACGATAGTAAAACAACATGACGTTTCGACGACTTCATGTCATCATTGTCAAATGAATAAATTAGAAATAACGGAAAGGCATATTTTATAGATTTTGAAAGTGAGAAAATAAATTAGCATGCCTTTCCGTTATTTCTAATTTATTCATTTGACAGTGATGACATGAAGTCGCCGAAACGTCAGGTTGTTTTACTATCGTTAATTTTCTTGGTTAAATGCTTTTCTAAATTGTTTTTTATTAGAATTGTATTCGACACCAGAAAATCGGGCAGAAAGGAAAGACTGGTGCTCTAGGTTTTTGATGTGCTTTAGTAATGTTAGAAAGCAAATATTGCTGCTGTGGGTTATGTAAAACAGATTTAAGGTGTCCAGAAAAGAGCATAAATGTCACAAATTGCTCGAGGATCTTACAAAGCCGCAGTGACAGTTGGACAGATCCCAAAACCTTCAGGAATTGGAGGTCGCGCACTTTTAGCGCGGCGAATCCGACTAGCCAATCAAAATACTTTACAGTGAAACGTATTACAAAGAAATTTATCTGCTGTTTACTCTGGTCTTGAAGAGAAGACCTATCTGGGTTATTGCCAGAAATCCCCAAACGCCGGCTGCTTTAACGAATTGTTGGGTTGCAATGTCACGCAATTAAGAAATAATTCGAAAATCTTTATATTGGAGTGTATAAATACCACATTAAAAAACGCCAGAAAACACTGATGAAAATGACACCGTTTTCAAAAGCGTCCGTTTCCACCTGTCCACATCAAAAACCGGTGGAGCATTTCAAAACGATGACGGTGTTTTCAAAACGCTCTACTTTCGAAACCGTTTCGATAGCCTCCGTTTTCATTGGTGTTTTCGGTCGTTTTGGTGTAGAAACGCATAAGAAAGTCTGCGTTTTGATACGAAAATCTATTAGTGTGGTCGGGGTCTGACACTACCATCTGTTCATTACAAACCTTCACATTTAGCCTTCATATGGAGTGAATAAGTAGTGTTTTAATCAATCCGA
>JAHPZR010012506.1:0-10000 GCA_019787425.1 Platygyra sinensis | reverse complement strand
AAACACGGAAAATCATCAGTTAAGCTTAAGTTAAAAACTAAAACTAATTACAACTGCTTTACATGATTGCCGTGTGGGAATCCGATATATCAGCTACCTTCTTGATATTTCGCTTAAAATGCTCAACGGATGCAGCATTTTTTAAGTTTTTGGGCAAGTTATTCCATAGCATGGCCCCGCTGTAAGAGAAGCTTCGTTTCAAATAATTGGTGCTTGGTTTGGACAGGGTCAGCCTTCCCTCAGAGTTTCTTAAGTTATAAGCAGAGTGACGCTGAGAGAAAAGACTTTGTAAATATTCCGGAGCAAGGTCATTCATGGTTTTATACATCATTAAGGCTTTTTGTTTCTTTCGGCGAAGAGATAGCCTCTCCCAGCTGAGGGTGGAGAGAAGGTGGTTTGAGCTCGCATCAAAGGGTGATTTAGTAATAACTCTGGCTGCGCGATTCTGTAATTTTTGGAGCTTATCACTCAAGTAACTACTCAAACAGTCCCAGACGGGGCTGCAGTAATCAAAATGAGGCATAATTAAGGTGTTATAAATTAGAATTGCAGTTTCTTTGGATATAAACGGCCGCACACGTTTTAGGGCGCCTATAGCTGAAGAGACTTTCTTGCAAATCTCTTCAACGTGATTACCCCAAGAGAGGTGAGCATCTATGGTAAGACCCAAGGATTTGGTATGAACGACTCTCTTGATAATTTGGTCATCAATTCTGATTTCTACATCGTCACATTGGGCAGATAGCCTTTGTCTTGATCCAATAATCATTAGCTCAGTTTAGCAACATTTAGACTGAACTTGTTAGCTTTCAGCCAACTGCTAAGGTTATTTAATTCAGGGGTTAGAGCTAGCTTAATTTCTGTTAACGTTTTAGCAGATAACGTAAGGTTGGTGTCATCGGCAAACATTCTTGGTACGGCGCCCCGCAGAGAGTTGGGAAGATCATTAATGTAAATTAAAAATAGCAGAGGACCCAATATGCTACCCTGCGGCACGCCGCACCTGAGGGTACGAGCAGATGATAGTTTGCCACTGACATTACATCTTTGGGTTCGGCCACTTAAGTACGACGAGAACCATTTTATGGCTGCCTGATCGACACCCAAATAAGACATCTTACGCAAGATGATCTCATGATCAATGGTATCGAATGCCTTAGTAAGGTCAATAAAGACAACGCCATTTAAAAGGCCATTGTCGATGTTTACTGACCAAGCATTTGTTGCCTCAAGCAAAGCCGTGAGCGTACTATGTAATGAACGGAACCCTGATTGGCAACCCAGTAGCAATTTATTATCATCTAGATAATGGAAAAGTTGATTATAAACAATTCTTTCGAAAACTTTCGAAATTATAGGGATTACAGATATTGGCCTGTAGTTGTTAGGGTCAGATTTAATGCCCTTTTTAAAAAGTGGAGTCACTTTGGCCGTTTTCCAATCGTTTGGATATATCCCAGTGAGAATAGACTTCGAGAATATTGAGGTAAGAGAGGGTGCGACGATATTAGCAGCCATTTTCAACAATTTACTCGGAATCATATCAAGACCGGTGGCTTTCTTTTCATCAATTTTCGACAAAATGTTAGAAACAATATCAACACTCGGAATTTGCAGAGAAAACGAATGGTCAGTGGGCTCTAAATAAGACTCAGGATTAGCATCGACAACAGGAATATCTTGTGCTAATATTTGCGCAACATTTGTAAAGTGATCGTTAATAGTTTCCGCAATGTCCATAGGGTTACTTGCTATTTTATTATCTACCTTGATCTCCAAAATATTCGTTGACTTACCACTGTTACGTGAAGTTAGCTCGTTGATAACATTCCATGTTTTGCGCAAATTACCTTTGCTGGCTTCCAAGTTGTCAGAAACATAGCGTTTTTTTGCGAGTTTGATCGCGTTATTTGCCTGGTTTCTTGCACACCTAAATTGATCCCATATAGCCGGGTTGTTGGAGGAGATTGCCTTCTTTTTAAGGAAGTCTCGTTTTCGGATTTTGCTCAGTAACTCTCTAGTAATCCATGGTGATCGTTTTTTTCGAATTCTTTTGGATTTAAGTGGTGCGTGTTTATCGACGCAGCCAAGAAACATTTCTTTCCATATACGCCACATTTCATTGGGATCAGAATACAAATCAACATTGGTCCAAGGTAGTTGATTGAGGTCACTTAAAAATTTTCCTCTGTTAAAGTGTTTAAATTGCCGTGTTTCAATCACGCGAGGGCCAGTACGGCAGTATTGAGTCTTACGTGACAAAAAAACAAGAGAATGATCACTTATGCCAAGGTGAATGACACCGGAATTTGTAACCTTCTCTGGGGAGTTCGTTATGCATAAATCAATTAATGTTTTTGAGTCCGGGGTGACACGTGTTGGTTCAGTGATTAACTGACTAAGACCATATATATCGAAAATGTTTATCAGATGAGAAGAATTAACTGTAATTGCTTCAGGCAACAAATTGCAGTTGATATCACCAAGTAAATATAATTCCTTATTTTCCGCGTCAATTTTTGCAATAACATTCTCAAATTCGCTAAATAAATTGGGTGGAGAACTTGGGGGTCGATACCAAGTTCCGACCAGAAATGGTGTACTGCGTGGCTTACTGATTTCAACGAAAAGACACTCTAAAAGATCATTATTTAAATCATTGCGTATTCCATAGTTCAGATTAGTGCGAACGTATGTACATACTCCACCACCATTCCTTCCGTTAATTTTACGATCTTTTCTGACTATTTCAAAGCCAGGTATGTAAACTTCGTCATCATGTACTGTAGAGTCTAATTTTGATTCGTTGATATGTAAAATATCAACTTTTGAAGAAGACATAAAAACTCTAAGTTCGTCAATATGAGACAACAGACTATTAATGTTAAGGGACGCTATGGCTAAACCTCGACCAAAGATTGTGGGACAGATGGACTTACCGCAGTCGGTATCGTTATGGACATCGGCCGAGTCGGATTCCCAGACGGCAATATCCTAATCTACACGTAAATGGTTAATGAAATTTTGAAATGCTAGCGTTCAATTCGAAATGAAAATAAGAAAAAACCAACCGCCTCGTTTGCGTTCGCCGAATTAGAAGTACGAACAACTTTGCCATTTTGCTTTGTTGTTTTGCAGAAGATGGCTAAGAAATGGCGTTGCCGTAGTGGATTGCATAAGCTCTGTATTTCGTTAGTCACGGACTCCTGATTTGAGAATTATCGAGTATTCGGGCGTCCTTTGAATCTTCGATATGGTTGCAGTATTTATCATAAATGTGCACCGAATTGGTCTCACTTGGAATCAATTTTGCGGCAGATTTATAAACACAAAAGTTGCTTCCCACGAATGCAGTGCCTTATACATGTCTTTTGAGTAGAGAAGAGTAGGAAGTAGAGTCCTCATGGACTCTACTTCCCTTACGTCACAAGGGAGACGTTTGTTCCAAAGAATGGCTCCACTATGGCTAAAGCCCTCCGTACCCCTCCCCTAGATCCGACACTGGTTAATTTTAACTTCATCTCGAACCATAGAACCATCGATACTACATGTTCTTTAACGATTTCATTTGATAGCAGAGAGCAATGTAATTTAAGTACGTTTGAGGACTCGAGCACACTAATGAGATTTCCAAAGTACTCATTCTCGTTTCGAAGAAAAACGGTGAAGCAAACACACTAGCGATGTCATTTTGTTCTCACCTGACCACGCTGATTTGTTTTCCTCGTAAACACATACTTTTTGATACGTTTTCGCCTATATATCCTCCAAATTCAAAACGCCCGAAAACACTGATAAAAACGACAGCATACGACGATTTTTCCGTCACCGTTTTTCAAAAGCCTCCGTTTCCACCTGTCCACACCAGAAACCTGTGGAGCATTTTCAAAACGCTCTACTTTCGAACCGTTTCGATAGCACCCGTCTTCAATAATGTTTACGATCGTTTTGGTGTGGATATGCTACGCGAAAAGGCATAAAAAAATCTGCGTTTCCATCCGAAAACCCCTGATTAGCGTTGTCGGGGTTTGACACAACCGTCAGTTAATTACAAACCGTCACATTTAGCCTCCATGGAGTGTATAAGTACCACATTAAAAAACGCCCGAAAACACTGCTGAAAATGACACCGTTTTCAAAAGCCTCCGTTTCACCTGTCCACACCAGAAACCGGTGGAGCATTTCAAAACGATGACGGTGTTTTCAAAACGCTCTACTTTCGAAACCGTTTCGATAGCCTCCGTTTTCATTGGTGTTTTCGGTCGTTTTGGTGTAGATATGCTAGGCGAAAACGCATAAGAAAGTCTGCGTTTTGATACGAAAATCTATTAGTGTGGTCGGGGTCTGACACTACCATCTGTTCATTACAAACCTTCACATTTAGCCTTCATATGGAGTGAATAAGTAGTGTTTTAATCAATCCGATTTCTTAGCTGATAGAAATAGCAAAACATGGTATCCAGCACTTAAACACTTTACGTAAGCCTTGCCTTTATTCCCTTCAAATTCAAGTTTTCTTACTTAATAATCATGTCGTGCAAAAAAATCAGGAGATAGGCAGGTGTTGCTCAAACATTTTTATCAATGGTAAACTAAAATTTGAGAAAAATAAAATCAGATTAGGATCCATGTACATGGCGCACATTACTTACTAATGGACTACTTCGACGATGTCAGGCAATATATCTATTAATTTTTTTTCCGTTTTCTAAATAAACAAAGACCCATGCATGGATCAGTTAATCATACCGAATTTAGTAAATGTGCCAAGTTTTAGAAGATTCTCCCGGACGCAAACTCGGCTCATCGAGGTATGGGACTACAGACTAGCCCATTGTCACAAAAAATGAGATTCCAAGGGGGAAAATACTCGCTCCCTGTAAACATATAATTCTTTGCAGCAATTGGGAAGTTTGTAGTACATACTTTCATGTGCTTGTGACGTATTCTTTTTGAACTTTGCGCATTTGCTAAATTCAGCATAATGAATCGATTGGCGACGCTTATTTTTTGTTTGAAGGAAAATATATCGCAAAACCGTGAAAGAAAGAACTAGCATGTAACGAGTTTGGCGTGGGAAACTTACAAACGATGCTCAAAGCAAGAAAATAGAACATGTGCTGTGATATGATGAGCTCTTTAATTCTGTAGCCATAATATAACTAAGCCACAGCTAAGAAGTTTTGGCTCACCACGGAACTTGATGTAGTATTCATTAAGAAAAAAGTTCTGAGTTTTCCTAATGATCTTCTCTTACAACTGGTGCTTGTACCACGCACGTGCAAAACTAATTAACCATTATAATTATTCCTTCGAATCCATGATTGACGTAGCTCGATATACGAGCCTAACATTACTATTTGCCCTTACACTTGCTTGAAAGCATAAATCAGCAATACAAAGGCTTTGCTGAATGATGAAACATAATCATTTGTTATGTTACGCCTTTTTAACCTCCTGTGTCTTGTTGGGTCGATACCAAGGTTATTCCTGCCCATAGCACCTTAGCATCTCTCTACAGCCAATGAAATCCTGGCAACCCGGGTCCAAGTGCTCACAGCGAGCGAATGATTTTCGCAGGAATTCCTAGGCAAGAGTCACTTTCTCCTTGTTGAATTTCAGCGTGCGTCTGCGGAGCAGTCTTCACCTGTCGTGAGAAATAAGGAAAACCAAGAGAAATATGCGGGATAAGATTACGGGTACGAGTATGCACGATCCTTTGGCGCTGTCGGTCGAAGTTTTTTTCTTGCCATCGAGAAATTTTGCTTTTGTCTTCTTCTAAGGTTCTGTCTTCGATTTTTCGCTGTCCAGTTAGCATGTTTCACAATTTATGACCTCAGTCAGGTGATAGGTATCATGGAAGAGCGAGTAAAATTCGGCAACACAGCTGCAAAATAGCGTGTAAACAAAAACATGCTAATGAAGCCCTTATAAAAAATACCGGAGGACGGCCGTTTTGCCCAAAAAGTCGATGCGCTATGAAGCTTTTGACACCTGACTGTTTTATTTACTTTTATCGAGGAAAAACGTTTTTTTTTCTAAATAACTTGCGCGCGTTTAAAGATTTTACTTCCATTTTTTGGGAAACGTCAGATTTTATAGCGACCTTTATGTTTCGCGAAAAAAGAAAATTCGACAAAAGTAGCCGTTGTCCTATGGTCACCCATGCATATAAAACGTCTTGAAAACCTGCGTCAACTTTGAAAGTAAGGCAGACAGCTTAACCGAGGCATTGAATGTTAATGGTACTTTGTGGTATTAGTACTCGACGATCGGTCTTAAAAAATATGCAGATTACAAAACTCCTATTTCAGTTCCTTGTCCAGTGACAATACGTGTTATCGCAAAAAGTTTCACAATAATAGGTTTTATTTAAAGGGGGAAAACACTTAACAGTAGTCCTAAGACACTGATGACTCTGTGGCTTTCAAAACAAATACAAATATAGATTCTACAGCTAATAACAAAAAATATAACAATTCCAAAGAAAATTTAAGATAGAAATATGATAATTAATTAATAAAAAGAACCTATGACTAAAAAGATAAAAAGAGCATAAAACGTATATACAATTACAGTCTAAGGAGCTTTTGCTCAGCTAGAAAAGATTTAAAAACATTATGCTTAAAACTTGCAAGCGAGCCGTTATTTCTAATATTCATGGGAGTTAAAGAGAACTCAATCATGGATAGCACAGCAAGAGCTAACACCAACTCAGACAACGCGACTGATTCGTCAAGAATTATTCCTTCCAAGGCAGAAGGCATCGCATTTTGCACCACTTTTATTTTGTTATTTGTTTTTATTGTTGTTCAATGGCCGCTTAATCACCTCACACTATCGATGGGGGCATATCGTCTCGTTATTTTCATGGTCTGGACACTCGCTTTCCTGTTTCCGCTGTCTGGACTGTAGTAAATCTCCTTCTTTCAGCCAAAATGCTGTGTATGTTGCGACGCCTTACATTTTGATTCTAACATTGATCCTATGTGGATGTAACATCGGCATTTGGAGAAAGTTTCAACTCGGTGGAGTCGCATCAAATCAGCAAAACAGAGCATCACAAAACAAACGCTTAACAAAGACATTGCTGTTTGTATCTATTCTTGCTTTAATGTCGTGGCTCCCTTTAATTATTTTGAACCATTTGATCCTTGTCCATCATATCCAGATACCGTAAAAATTTATTTGCTGGTGAACGTTTTAAATTACTCCAACTCGTTTGTGAATCCAGTTTTGTACGCATGAGAATTCCTGAGGTCTGAATATGTGCCGTTTAATTTCAGAGGACAAGCGAGAGAATTTAAATAGATGGTGCTGACGACACAGCTAAAAGCATTCCTAACAAGGCCAGCCACTGGAACTGGCGTTGTAGAGGAAGTTTGGATACCAAGCTGTAGAAGCTCTCTTCTAATGTTATAGCTTGTACTGTACCCTCTTGCATGTCTCGACGAAACAGAATCCTTTTTTTTTGTAAAAGTTGCATTGTACATAAATCTGATTCGAGTTTTAGATGTTAGTGCTATTTAGAAAGTATAATGTTCTGCCAGAGAGCTCAACAAGCAGAGCTGAATTAATGCCTGGACTTTGGATCTCACTGCACGTACATGGCTTCGCCATTGGTTCCCCACCTGTACACGAAACAGCAATACGTACAACCACTCATTGAGCGTCAGATCATCTCAATATTTCAGCGTTTATGGCATCAAAATATTCCCTCCAACAAAGAAAAACGTCAGTTTTCAAATCTCTAAGGGTGGCCAAATTACACTATAAGCCCATTGATAAAACAAATTATCACGTTAATTTTGTTACTAAGCTTTTCCGACTGATGCGTATTCCGCTTAAATATATACGACGGTCACCACAATTTTGAGATTCATCACACAAAGAAATGTTTTCTTTAAGAGAATTTGAAGTAATTGTGAATAGATAATAAACTCAGAGAGAATAATTAAAAGATTTAGAAGAGCAAGATAATTTTACGAGAAAAATGTTGTCAGTGTACTCCCATTTCTTGGTCATTTCTGTACGTTTTAGTCCATAGCAGTTATAGACTTAAACAATGATGACCGTGACCCCGACCAGGGGTAAAAATGAACATATTTGAATTTATGCCTTCGAACTTCCAATTTGTCTACAAACCCTGGTAAAAAACATCATGGGACAGATATGAAAATAAGAGAGAAAATGCACTTTGTTCAATTAACTCTGAATCCACCTCTAAAAAAGGTTGGCAATGTTTGTTTTAGTAAACCATTTCTTTTTCTCCCTTCCCCCAAGCAATGTTGAGTCTACCGAAATTGACTTGAATGCTTGACATCAAACATTGCATCGGGGGGAGGGGGATAGAGAAAATACGTCATGTTTACGGGTTTATTGCGTCTATGTCCCAAGAGTTCGGCCATGGTTGTAGATCTGTCCAAAGTCCTAGCCTACTAGTTTCGGGACTTGCTTATGGCGGGGGTACATTGAAGGCGTTTTGACGTCCCTTAACAGGGCCTTTCTGCCAATATCTCGGTCACGTTTCAAGCAACGCTAGATCTCTATGCTTATTACCACAACCACCGTTTGGCAGTTTTGTGTAAATTTTTGGGGTGATTTTTGGACATTTTGGGAAAGAGATTATTTTTCTCAAAAGGATAGGATTAATTGAGGAAAACATGAATTATTGAAGATTTGATGGATTTGAAAAAATTGAAATTTGAAGTGAAGAATTAGTAGACGGATACCAAACAGTCCCCTACCAACCTGGGGCTCTCATTTGGGGTGGTCAAGTGTCTGGTAGCATTTCCAACCCATTTTAATCCTAACAATTCCCTTTTCATAATACTACAAATTTCACTCCTATTCACGTGTACCCCCGGCTTAAGATAAACACGTAATGCTAGCGTTCAATTCGAAATGAAAATAAGAAAAAACCAACCGCCTCGTTTGCGTTCGCCGAATTAGAAGTACGAACAACTTTGCCATTTTGCTTTGTTGTTTTGCAGAAGATAGCTAAGAAATGGCGTTTGCCGTAGTGGATTGCATAAGCTCTGTATTTCGTTAGTCACGGACTCCTGATTTGAGAATTAACGAGTATTTCCGGCGTCCTTTGAATCTTCGATATGGTTGCAGTATTTATCATAAATGTGCACCGAATTGGTCTCACTTGGAATCAATTTTGCGGCAGATTTATAAACACAAAGCTGCTTCCCACGAATGCAGTGCCCTATACATGTCTTTTGAGTAGAGAAGAGTAGGAAGTAGAGTCCTCATGGAACTCTACTTCCCTTACGTCACAAGGGAGACGTTTGTTCCAAGAATGGCTCCACTATGGCTAAAGCCCTCCGTACCCCTCCCCTAGATCCGACACTGGTTAATTTTTCCTTCATCTCGAACCATAGAACCCTCGATACTACATGTTCTTTTAACGATTTCATTTGATAGCAGGAGAGCAATGTAATTTAAGTACGTTTGAGGAACTCGACCACAATAATGAGGATTTCCAAAGTACTCATTCTCGTTTCGAAGAAAAACGGTGAAGCAAACACACTAGCGATGTCATTTTTGTTCTCACCTGACCACGCTGATTTGTTTTTCCTTCGGAAACACATACTTTTTGATACTTTTTTCGCCTATATATCCTCCAAATTCAAAACGCCCGGAAAAACACTGATAAAAAACGACAGCATACGACGATTTTTCCATCACCGTTTTTCAAAAGCCTCCGTTTCCACCTGTCCACACCAGAAACCGGTGGAGCATTTTTCAAAACGCTCTACTTTCGAACCGTTTCCATAGCAACCCGTCTTCAATAATGGTTTACGATCGTTTCGGTGTGGATATGCTACGCGAAAAGGCATAAAAAAATCTGCGTTTCCATCCTGCTTTCCACCCCTGATTAGCGTTGTCGGGGTTTGACACAACCCGTCAGTTGAATTACAAACCGTAACACATTTTAGCCTCCATGGAGTGGATAAGTACCACATTAAAAAACGCCCGACAAACACTGCTG
>JAHPZR010012504.1:7500-12500 GCA_019787425.1 Platygyra sinensis | reverse complement strand
CACATTTGATTTGGACTCAGTGGAATCGCTGTTCACTCGTGAGGTAAAAGGCGAACTTGACTTCAACATCTCAATCGACAAGCATTACTTTAGGCTTTCCCAGATGTCTGTGATGAGTGAAAACACAGTTCCAGGCCTTCAGATGGATTTGGCCGTTTTTGTCGTTCATGCCCACGAATCTCGGCTCTCAATCAACGAAGACAACGCTGGGATTGGTTACGCGAAGATTTACAGAGCATTAAAGCAAGCCACAGGTGGGTCATGAATGGAAAACAACTGATTATATGTTAGTTTAGTTTTATGACACGTATTTAGTATGCTTTTCAATACTACTCTGAGAATATGAGTGAATGTCATAATTTGATTACTGATGCTTTGAAAATGTTCAAAGCTAGTTCCTTAATATTCCCATAAATGAAAACTAACTTGATCTACTTTGGGCATGTTCAAACTCATTTAAAATGAGTTTGAACTTATTTTAAAATATGTGATGTTATTTCCCACATAAACACTTCTGAAATTTTTGAGCATTGTTTTTGTTAGCTATGTGCCACCTCATTCTTTGAGAAAGCAATATATTATTACTGACTGTAGCAGTTCAATTGGAAATGCTGTGTCACGCAATCATTCACTAAACTGCTTCTCCTCTTTGCCAGACACTCGATGGTAGTCACGCGCGACACACATTTTGAAACCCTTATATGGGGACACTTTTGCCCAAAGTCTTATTTGCAGTTTGAGATGCAAGAAAGCAAACATTGTAAATAATAGTCTTGTTTTCACCCGTGATTTCTCGGCCGCCTTTTTACATCACCCCCCCCCCCCCCCTCCCCCCCGCTTAAAAGCAAAATTATTTTCCACGAATGAATATCTGTACGTTTTAATTGTACAAACGTAATTCGCCTTTACTGATCATTTCATCAAAAGGCGACAACGTCATCATAGTCATTGGCGGAGACGACAACTACGAAGACTATGGAGAAGAAAATAGAGTTGTTCTTTCAGGATGGTCTAAGGAAAAGATATCTTCGCAATTTAACGAGGAATACCTTGATGGAAGGAAAAGTTTCATCTTTTCCTGGAACGAACAACACAGAAACATCCACGAGGAGGCGTTACTTCATTACTTTGATCCAAACAAGAAAGGACAGAAGTTTGAGCCCAAACTGATTGTGGATGAGGTAACAACTGAGACGGGGTAAAAAACGCTTTTATGGGATTGACGCCACAGATTAGGAACCGTTCACTATTTATGGGTATATGGGGCTGGTGGCATTTGATAGGTAGTCGTAATAAATAATGACTTTCCCGCAAGCAATCCTTCGCAAGCAATTTACCTCACATGCAAACATTTGGCAAGGTATACATGGAAATTTCCATGTACCTTGCAACGAAACATCTGGCATGATGCATGGAAATTTCCATGTACATTGCGATGAAACATATGGCATGATACATGGCAATTTCCATGTACCTTGGAACGGAACATATGGCAAGGTACATGGAAATTTCGATACCTTGCCATATGTTTCGTTGCAAGATACAAAGTTTAAACAAAATTTTTACATGCGGTTCAGAGCCAGCTTAAATTTTCGAAAATTTAAGGTGGCTCTGAACCCATATACAGAATTTTTTTAAAACTTTGCCAAAAGTTTCATTTTATCTTGCTTGTCAAAATTCTGCAATAAGAAAAAATTTCCCCGTGCCGTTTTTGAAATATAAGCGCTTAATGCTGAAATTAAGGGTGTTTTTAGCAGGTCATAGTGTTGCTATGCTAACCTAATGTATCACGAAAATAATACCAACGTGTTCACCAGTGATTGGGCAATTGTTTGATACCATGATTGTAGCATCAATTGATAAAGAGTGGTTATAATGACACATCAAAATCTAAGGCTTGGAAATGTGCTAGAAACTGTTTTGAGCCACCTTAAGCGTCGTTTTGGTGTCGAGGTGCCATTCCGCGTCATTTTAACAATAACGTTCACTTTTAGTATAAAGACGCTACGCAGTCTCTTCAGTACTATTAACCTCTGTAACTATTTTCTTTACCGTGATTTTCATGTTAAGGTTGTGGATAAAGTTGAGGAACCATCCAATAATCAGCAAAATCAAGTGGCCAACTCTGACACTCCAGAATCAGTAGGTCCGACAGGTATTGCTAAAGGTAAGCCATTGATGGACGAAGATACAAGCAGATATCAGCTACATATCAACTGCTACTAAAGTCGCCTCTTGTCTTGCTTGAGGTGCAACGCTGTCACTACAGTACTTACTTTTGAACCTGGAAAGTAGACTATTAGCGATGGTTAATATAAATCTTGTTTCGTATCATTATCAGGGTCTATCTACGTTGTTACATTAAGGTTACCCCGGAGGCTCACTGCCCCTTTAAGGAGGGAGTAATGCTCAAATGGTCTATTACACTCGATTTGAGATATAGAAATCAAATCTTCTACTGACCCTACCACTTTTTGCATCGTTTTCGATAGTCTTCTGAACTCCGCTGCGGGCTTTGGAAATAACCAACTAGCTAGCCTGTCAACGATTAAATGCTTAACGTCCCATGTTCAATTTACAATATTCATCTTTCGGTTTCAGCAGTATCCAGTTAGAGCAGCAGCGCTAAATCCACTCACACTTAAAGTTATTTAAGCAATTTCTGTATTATTAGAAACGCAGCCACAGCCTCAAGAAGAACGAGAGGGAAGATCAAGAAGAAGAGAGGGAAGATCAAGAAGAAGAGAGGGAAGATCCGGAAGGACAGAAAAGTTCAGCAGGTGGCACTAATGTGATGGCGGCCAGCGGAAAATGAAAAGGTTCCAAGTACTATGACCGTTACACAGCGATTGTGGCATTTTTTTACCGAACGCTGCACGATATTGTAAGAAAAAAAAGCCACAGTTTTTTCCCTGGAAAGAAGCAAGAGTTTAATTTTGAAAAATCAACAGGCACAATTACATTGCGAATACTCAAACTGGGCCAATAACATTGAAGAGTACGAGCAAAAGTTCTTATAAGAAAATCGAAAAACTCAGCAAAGTGCGAAGTGATGCGGGCCTCTCAGGAAATTTTGCTATTTGTTGATTGGTTAGTTTCCATCCTACATTTTTTTCGCTTTTCAACGGTTTAGGTTAAGTCGTTGACAAAAACATTTTCAAGGTAAATTTTTCGAACGAAATTCACAATCATGATAATTCATTTTCAAGGACTCAAGTGTGCATATAGTGTAGAGGAGTGGATAGTACTAATGAAATCATATCAAACAGACTCTTGTTAATTGCTGTTACGTGAAAGCTACCAGTCTATTGTTCTCAGTTAACGTTTTGATCGATAAGTATTTTTTCCAGGTGGCCTGGTTCGAGTTGTACATGTCGCACTGCAAGTTAAAAAGAGGAAATTTCAGTCACTCGGATAGAAAATGATTTTATACAGCTTGTCTTGCGAGTTAATGTTTCAGATTACATTCGGGACTTATTTGTCGGGCACAGAAAAGCAAGTGACAGGCCAGATAAGTACGCGCCTGTTTTTACTTCAGCCGATCCACAGAAATGATTTTCCCTACTCAGCACGCTCCCAAGCCTCTAAGTGCGGGTTTGCCCTCACCTTTGCTGGAAACGAATTAGGCTTTCTTGATCTCTTGTAATTATTATACTTTAGTTGTTATCACATAAACACCCACGAGAGTGGCAGAAATATAACGAATTGCAGTTTCTTATTTTCAACAAACAGAGCTCAGCCTTCGCAAAACATATTATCGGGTTGTATAGGTTAACTGCAAGAGAAAAGCTAAAATAGATGTCGAATTAAGCGGCAAAAAAAATTGTATCTTGAAGTAATATTATGATCAAATTTTCACCCCTTTATTTTTTGGGTGTATCACATAGAATTCCATGAAAGAAAAAAAAAAAGCCCTTTACCGTTAACGTTTGCAAATATCTGCATTACTTCCGGAGATATTTTAGTTTGAAAATCTTAAAATATGCAAATAAGATGACTGATGACGTAATACACATGAACTCAAATACCATCTCAATTTTAAGTATATAAAGAGAGCTATCTCGGCCACTTTCCAGTGCAGACCATCGAAACTTGGTGCGCTGATAGTTCTAAAGGAAACACGCCTACGGCTATAAAAAAATCAGTTCCCATGGCAACTCACTCTTTTCCAGTCTGCACCTACTTGACTTTGTAATGTTAGTGATTTTCAGCTCGAAAAATGTGAAAGAGGGCCAGAAACTCGAGTTAACATATTGATATGCTTGTTGGATAATGTATATCAGTCATCATTTCCAAATATGAAATTGGAACGCCAAAGGTGGCCAGAATTTCCTTTAGTATTGAAGATGTCTGAAACCCGGTATGCTGCCATGGTAACAAAATGTTTAAGCTCGCATTGTGGAGCACATTTAGTTGAATCTTAGCTTGCTGCAAAGAATCAAACAATTTTGATACAAATTGGCTGAGATATCTCGTTTCATCATATTAGATGTTTGTTGATATTTTCATCATAATTGATCGTATAATTTCTAAATGGTTAATAAATTGTGTGTTGTTGTTGTTGATCAAAATTTGGTTGAGTGTATGATGCCATCACTTAGCTAGTTTGCATATTATAAAAACTGGAATACCTCTGGAACGAAGAGAGGTATTTCAAAATAGTAAACAGCATTTTTCTTCTAGACCTCATACAGGCTACTTGTTTTTGTTTTAAAATAGCTTCGATAGGAAAGATGCGATTTTTATCATAGTACCACTTTTAAGTTCATTTCCTTTTCGGGACCTCCAGTTTTAACACTTAGAGCCGCGGAAATCTAAATTAAGGGAATATGTGACCATCACAGTTGTACTATAATTTAAGGAATCGCAATTGACCCCGTTACTACATTTCGGGCTTCAACTTTGGTGCCCCTAAATCTTAATCACGCTGAATGGGCCCTTTGCACGATCCGTTCACATGGTACGGAATAAATTATGCTGGGATGCAAATAACGCAGTGG
>JAHPZR010012504.1:0-2500 GCA_019787425.1 Platygyra sinensis | reverse complement strand
GACCATGCTAAAAAACTAAAATAGAAATGTTTACACATTGAAAGCAAGGGAGGAATTCCTGATTGAACAGAAAATACCATTTGCGCCCCATTGGCGAAGAAAATATCGGGGCCTACGGCTAGAGCGACACTTCCTAAAGAAGAGAGGCAGGTGAAAACGAGCACAAGCCTCCACACTAGCCAAAAGAACAATAGCGCTAGGAGCAACAGAACGAAAGCAAACATCATTTCGCTGGGAGGAAATTTTAAGACGAAAAGAAAACAGACGAGAACCCTGGGAACAACGATAAGTTCTTCAGAATTAAAACCGGCAGCAGATGGCGAAGAAAAATAGGTGGAGCCAGAGGAATCGGGAGAAACAACTGGGGCTGGTTCCAGTCAATGTCAAGAAGGCAATGAAAAAAAGAGGTGATTCTATCGGATCATTGCGAAAGCACGCAGTGGAAATGGCGTATCCGAAAGACGACAAACGCTCGGCCGCATACAAGACCTCATGAACTATCTTCTAGGAGAGATCTATAACCACTCTGTCAAGGGGCATAGAAAAAAGTTCAGACCACGTCGCAGGCCAGTGGAGGCCACCAAAAGACGGTTTAAATATCTCCACACAGTGAGGCACAACAGATTTAATCATCTCTTAACCTAAAAATATTGAAGATCCGATACCAGGATTCATGATAAAATTAAGTGTAAACGTTCTCTGGTAAAAAGTTTAAAAAGACTATGAGCTTTCGACAGACTGAGCTGCTGTCTTCAACGGATAAAAACCATTGAAGACAGCAGTTCAGTCTGTCGAAAGCTCATAGTCTTTTTAAACTTTTTACCAGAGAACGTTTACACTTAATTTTATCTCTTAACCTCTCTGAAGGCGGGGGTGAGCCAGCGAAGTGCGAGAATTAATTTGAACCACCACTATGGGTTGGAGTTCCGGAAGAAGGATCGCAAGAGCCTCCAAGAGACCTCGAGGAGTCCAAGACAGCCACATACCAAGGAGGCAATAGCGCTAAGGGGAAAAAAAGAAATGGAAAGGGAACTTAAGAATGGTCGAACGGTCGATACCAAAATAATCAAAAAGCCAGCAAGTCACTAATGAGAACAATCTACCCCGGGACTTCTGACAGCGCTTCACCCACTGCACCAAAGGGCTTGAACTTTGAATTTGCAAGATACAACAGAAGCCGCCAGAATATTTCTTTTGAGGAGCAACGTACATCGTGTCGAACTAAGTCTCCAACCTCGTTCCCAGGGTCTCTCTTCTCTGCCTCCCTTGGAAGAAAGACCCTGGTTGCGGATGGTCACGTGACCACCCAGAATCTGGGTGGTAAAAAAATCTGTTGGGTGGGAGGGGTGGCAGAGTGTTTTGTTTGGTTGATGTGACAAACTTTTTAGGTTTCAAATCCTCTAGCAGTCGCTAAAAACTACTCGCTCTATCGGGGTTCGAAGTCGAATTTGCCGATGAAGAATGCTACACGAATTCTGCCGTCTTTAAAATATAGAAGACTTTCGTTCACAAAGAAATTCGGCAGCTGAATGGAGCAGGAACTTTTTGGCGGTAAAAGGTCACGTACCGCATCGAAGTGAAACCAGTGGATCAGTCTCTTGAATCTTTGAATTCGGAGGTAATTTATTTTCTTCTTTGTGCGGTTTTTTGAATGCTGAAAGTAGTTCTGTCATACGGTCGATTAGCCGAGTATTCTGACTTGCATTTGATTTACAGCAATGCGAAATGATTTACAGTTTTGTTTGGTTGACATAAGCCGCACACTTATGTTTCATCTCCATCAGGTTTACGCAAGTTTATATTTAGACAGATGTTAATTCAAGGTTCCTTGGCCTAGTCAAGAAATATATTTTGCAAAATGGTTAATAAAACATCGTTTCATTTAGCGAACAATGTGCCGTGAGGTTAATTCAGGTACTCAACATGAAACAGCGAAACAGTTTCACTTCGAACAATAAATAGACCGGCTTAAATTGAAATCAAAGTCAGACGTACGACGCACAAACAAGATAGCCATAAGAGGAAAACTATCTGTTATATTCCTTCAGAGACACAAAGTATGACTCTTGGAGACAAAAGAAAAGTGAGAACCCCCATACGCTTATTAACGTCACACAAACCATCTGATTTAAAGGTAGCAATTTTAAGAGCCATCATGGAAAGAGAAAATAAATTAAACTTTTTAGGACGCGAAGGACTAACAATCGGGAGACCAGAATGCTTACCAGGAGTTACTATTCTCTTAAACTACTGGGTATTTGAGGAGGAGGAGAGCCTAGGTCAGCAAGATCTTTATCATCCGAATGCTTCGTCCTCCAAGTACCACCACTAGTTTCCATCTTTTCAATGTCATCAACATTTTGAGAGGCTCATTAGATGCACTATGGACAGGCCCACCAAACTTTTTTGGAAGCGACAAGAGGTTTAGATCCACACCTCTTACAAGACTCTATAGGACCTGACTTGAGATGGGGCTTAGGATCTACTTTTGTGAGCTGTT
>JAHPZR010012502.1:47500-52627 GCA_019787425.1 Platygyra sinensis | reverse complement strand
GTCAGTTTATCGAGAAGTTAAAATTTTAAAACTCGCCCCAGTTCCCTGCTGAATTTCGGAACGGCCAATGGCATTGCACGAATGACTTTGCAGGTTCATAAATGAACGAAACTGAAGAAGTTTTATTTAAGACGTCCCCTGACAGATTAATTTACTGCATCGGTCTGATGCAATGAATGGTGTTTGTTTCAAAAAGGAATTAAAAGTTGCTCTCAGTAAGTACCTCGCTTCCATCAGAAAGCGAGTAAATTTTCCCGTACCGGTGCCTAAGGGACGGACCATTAGAAAAGTGATGGGGGGGGGAGGGGAATTTTCAGCTTGCACGAATTTTTTTTTTCGCTCACGGCTTGTGCAGGAATTTTTTTTTCAGGTGAAACCCTCTGCGCGAATTTTTTTTTTTCAGACAAATATTGCTTTTTGAAAAGGTCATAGACAGCCCAACACAAACTCCCCTATGTGGTTTCACTGTAGTGGCACGTAAGCCTCTAAAGTTTTGTTCTGGCGAGTTTGTCTTTGAGCGTTTTAACTTTTTGAAAAGTTAATAGACATGCCAACACAAACTCTCCTATGTGGTTTTACGATAGCGGCACGTAAGCCTATAAAGTTTTGTTCTGGCGAGTGTCTTTGAACGATTTACTTTTTTGAAAAGTTAATAGACAGGCCAACACAGACTCTCCTTTGTGGTTTTACGATAGCGACACGTAAACCTTAGCAGTTTTGCTCAGACGAGTATGTCCTAGAGCGAAGATAGTCTGCCTGCCAATGAAAACCACACTTTGTGGTTCTTTTTTTTTTAAAGTACCAGTGGCAGTGTTAATGTTGCTGTTTATGTGGTTAACACTTACTACTACGTGTGAATGACTTTTTCATTGTATTATAGAATTCTTATTCAAGGCACGGGCTCCTGTTCAAGGGGATAAGACTCATCCTCTAATTTTTATTCTGAGCATAACGAATTTTATAGCATATAATATTTACAAAGATACCAGCCATTCTAATATTAATTTATTACAAATTTTATTTTATTATTTCCATTATAATACAGTATACAGTGTATGTTGTAGCACAACGAGCCAGACGTTTTTTGCAACCAAAAACAGACCTTGGATCCCGTGGAGATGAAGAACTTTTAGTTCTACATCTCCACGGGATACCAGTGGCTTGTAACATTCCAGTGTAATCATATCCCTGGCAGTGATCGTTTGTGTTCCACAAAACGCGTCATGTGTCCAGACACTTTGAAAATCACTTTATGTTATGCAGTCAGAAATTCTCAAAAATTATTGCAACGAGGTTTTCAAAAACCTCTCAAGAGGTTACGCTCACGATTACTATGCGTGATAGAAATCACGAGCTCATAATCTTATTGTTTTCAAGTAATGCGAAGCGATTCTGGAAACTACAAGACCTAAAAATCACTATCACGAGTTTGTTACATATCCAGAAGCACTCAACAACTGTACTGTATGGACTTCAATGAGACTGGGTGAACCAGAACCCACCACAGCATGTTCCTATAATGCAACGCACGACGGAAAAACACTTTGACGATTTTGTTACATATCCCAAAGCACTCAGCAACTGTATTGCATGGACTATTGTACGATGGACTCAGTATAGGGTCTAACTCACAAATGAAAACAGTGATTTTTAGTACCTGTCTAGTCCCCATACTATCTAAAAGCATGACAATCCGTGTAAGTTAATTATCATATAAATGAAAGATTAATCTAATGATATGACTTGGTACCTTCGTCTTGTTGTCTTGATTCGATGCTCTAAGAGGTTGGTCACGGCTAGCGCTAGCTGAAGACACTTTTTGGTTCTCTCTGTCGTTCCACAGGTGATTGAATTCATGTACAAGCTAATCGCGGTTGTCGGTTTTGTTTGGTTTTCAACAACTGTTTAATGGTTTGCCGCAACAACAAATCCAAACGTATATCCAGGGGCAGCTTCTTTGTTGTTCTTCCCGCGAAAGGAAAACAAGCGCGCCTTCTTTAACTCCACGAGGAAAATTCAACTGAAAACTGGATCAATTTCGCACAAATGCGTCAGGAGAAACACCATATCTTCTAATTCGGGAGGCAAGTCTCGTTTTGTGCCCGTTTTCAATGACCGATGACGGTTTCATTGGAAGTCGAAGTCTCTATTATGTGTAAGCGAACAATAATCCCGCGTTGTGAAAATTTATTATAAAAAAATAAATTATGCGGCCAGATCATATCTGAAAATTACCAGGTTACTTATAGTACACAGTTTCACAGTTTCTTTTATTGAAAGCAATTATCGCAAACCACAATAGAACCGCAAAATTCTTGCGATGACAGCAACCTAACAGATAAATGACGTCACGCCATAGCAACCGGACCTGGCCTCGGTTCAAACGCTGGATAACGCTATCCACCGGATAAATCGCTATCCACTGGATAAGTATTGACAAAACAAACCACGCTATCCACTGGATAGTGATTTATCCGGTGAATAGCGTTATCCAGCCTTTGAACAACCGGGGCCATGACCTTCCTTCTGCATGAATTTTTTTTTCTTTACCTTCTTCTTTGCACGAATTTTTTTTCTTGGCAATTTCCCTTGCATGAATTTTTTTTTGGTTTTTTCCCCTTCCCCCCCCCCCCCCCCCCATCACTTTTCTAATGGTCCGTCCCTAATTCAAGAATACTGAATGGCTGCGCTTTTTGCTGTTCTAAGATGCCAAGCGTTTTCAAGAAAAACTTGACAGATTCAACACTGTAACTCGGTCGGACTTGCTGGTAGGTTGCTGAAGCTTCACAAGCCATCGATGCCAGCACCACCGCAGCTCTGTGCGCCATGACTTCTAAGCAGGCCCAGGCCTTAGTCCCCAAGTAATTTCTGGAATGGAATGGCGTTCCATCCAAAGGACCTTGGAATGACTTAATAGATGAATAATTAGTTCACTTAAAAAATTAGATCACAGCATCGATATGACGCAAAGAATAATATTTGCTGCAAATTTAAAAGTGGCTCACTGGTCACCCTGCCATATCGAAAAAGATTTTACAGTTTTATCAAGAGAAAATGAGAAATAATCATTTTCTCTTGGTTTTACATACTGTCATGTGAGTAAGATTAATCGCTCGGTGAGGAAGGTTCGTCAAGTGATCAGAAGATTGAAGCGAAATTGAGAAGGATACAACACTGAGGTAGTTTTACTGGCACAACTTTATTTAATTTCCATTTAAAAACTAAATGTAACTGCATTAAACGATTGACTTGAAATTCCATACTCAGAGGAAACATTTCTGTACGAGCTCCCTTCAGTTTAATATTTCTTATTGCTGTGAAGTAGCGTGCTTATATCACTAATTTGTCACAGAAACAAATGTGCTGCTTACATGTTAGGTTTTCTATCATTAGATTTGCACAGGATTTTCTCAGGAGTCCTGGTAGCGGAAATTACGCAATTCTGTCTAAAAACCTAATCAATATTCCAGCGATCACTGGAAGCGAAAAATGTGCCTTCGTGGCCAACGTTCTCCAAAATACGCAAGACTTGGTCATTTTACGTTTTCGTTTTGCAGAGGACGGCTACGAAATATACAAAGATATATAATGCACATGCATAACTGTTTTGCTCATTAACGTTTTGTTTGGTGACGTTCTCGTTACCGTTGTCGTCGTGTTTTGCTTAAGGTGGCTCAAAACAGTTTCCAGCACTTTCCAAGACGTAGATTTTGATGGGTCATTATTACCACTCTTTATCAGTTGATGCTACAATCATGGTATCGAAAAACTGCCCAATCCTTGGTGAGCACGTTGGTATTATTTTCGAGACACAATAGGTTACCATAGCAACACTATGGCCTGCTAAAAACACCCTTAATTTTAGCTCTAAGCGCTTATATTTCAAAAACGGCAAGGTGAAATTTTTTCTTATTATAGAATTTTGATAAGCAGGATGAGATGCAACTTTTGGCAAAGTATAAAAAAATTCTGTACATGGGGTTCAGAGCCACCTTAAATTTTCGAAAATTTAAGGTTGCTCTGAACCCCATGTACAGAATTTTTTTATACTTTGCCAAAAGTTGCATCTCTTCCTGCTTATCAAAATTTATATTTTGTATCACACTTCAGTTTGGGACTGTTTCCTTTCCTTATCATTGCTATTTTTTTCACGCGACTTTGAATTTGTAGGGGTATTTGCCGCTGGGTTAATATCCCTCGCAAAACATCGACAGCAAGGGATCATCCGCAGTAAAGAGGCTCGAAACCTATTATTCATTGCAGTATACACAATAGGGTTGTAGATGACTGAAGCCTTAGCTAGCAAATCCGGGACTTCGGCCTCGCCCGGAGTCAACGTGTTAGTACCCCTGATGGTGGCGATGATGCTTACAAAGCAATATGGCGACCAGCTCAAGACGAAGGCGGCAATCGCCATGGCAATCATGCGCAGAAGTTTTAATTGGGATTTTCGCCGGCTGGCCTGAAGTGAAACATTCTCGGTCGGCGGTTGCTGTGTACGAATAAATCTGCAACAAAATAAGACGACTTGAACTCGCTACTCTCCACTTCTAAACTAGACTCCCGGGACTCGTTTCTCGAAAGTCCCCGGACTTTCCAGAAACGTTTCAGTCCCCTAAAGCCATAGCAAAATCTCAAACCTTACGAATACGTACAGAGCTATTTTATTCACATATTCTTAATATGAACAGAGGTTCCCTTCATACAAGAAGTTTCAGGCGTGTACACTTCTCCGTTTTTAGATACAGATGAACTAAAAATGGCTTTACGGAACCGAAAAGTTACTGGGCTTTCGAGAAACGGTTCCTTGGGCAGGATTAACCAAAGTGCACTTCGGAAAAAAATAAAAATAAATAAATGAAATTTTTGCTCAACAAAAAGGTTTTTCAGTTCTTATATTTTGTGTACTTTGAGATTATTCAGACTAAAAACTGAAGGAGAAATAACGGAAAAAGAAAACCATACGGAAAAATTAAAACTAAAAAAAAAAATAAATAAAATCAAACTGATTCCCGCTAAGTTAGCTGAATTGTTCTTTGAGCTATCCGGCCCCGATAACTATTTTTTAAACACACTGACGGGTTCAGAATAAACTGCTGTTTATTTTCCTTAAGTTGCACGCTCGCC
>JAHPZR010012502.1:12500-37500 GCA_019787425.1 Platygyra sinensis | reverse complement strand
TTTTAGAACCTATCTAGTCCCCATACCATCTAAAAGCATGACAATCCGTCTAAGTTATGATATAAATAAAAGATTAATCTGATGATATAACTTGGTACCTTCGTCTTGTTGTCTTGATTCAATGCTCTACGAGGTTGGTCACGGCTAGCGCTAGCTGAAGACACTTGCTAGTTCTCTCTGTCGTTCTCAGGTGATTGAATTCATGTACAAGCCAATCGCGGTTGTCGGTTTCGTTTGATTTTCAACACCTGTTTAACGGTTTGAGCAACAACAAATCCAAACGTATATCCAGGGGCAGCTTCCTTGTTGTTCTTCCCGCGAAAAGAAAACCGGCGCGCTTTCTTCAACTCTGCGAGGAAACTTCAACTGAAAACTGGATGAATTTCGCACAAATGGGTCAGGAGAAACACCATATCTTCTAATTCGGGAGGCAAATCTCGTTTTGTGCCCGTTTTTTAATGACCGATGACGGGTTCATTCGAAGTCGAAGTCTCAATTATATGTAAGCGAACAATATTCCCGCGTTGTGAAAATTTAGTACGAAAAAGTAAATTATGCGGGCAGATTACATCTGAAAATTACCAGGTTACTTGTAGTACGCAGTTTCTTTTAATGAAACTGTTGAAAGAAATTATCGCAAACCACAATAGAACCGCAAAATTCTTGTGATGACAGCAACTTTACAGATAAATGACGTCACGCCATAGCAACCGACCTGGACCTTCCTTCTTCATGAATCGTTTTTCTTTACCTTCTACTTTGCACAAATTTTTTTTCTTGGCAATTTCCCTTGCATTAATTTTTTTTTGTTTTTTTTCCCCACCCCGCCCCCATCACTTTTCTAATGGTCCGTCCCTTACCCTTGCGTCCAAAAAGAAAAACTTATTAAGACTTCCTTCATTAAAATTTCGCCGCTCTAAAAGTGAAATTTTTCGTCCGCCATTACTCGAAATTGTTTCCAGTTGAGCCCGCTATTTTCGGAGCGGCATCTCTACTTGTGACGTCATATTCCTAACACGCGATTGATTTACCTTTGATCAACTATTGATGTCAGTCGGGTTTTTATCTTAGTATTAGCGAAATCTCTGCTGATACAGAAGTTCATTTTGGGTAAAGTTTGTCTGAAAGCAGTAGTGAAGGTTGCTCTGAGTCTTCAGAGGCTAGCTTCTGCTCGGCAAGTGAAGATTTCCAGTCATACGATGATAGTGCCGAAGAAGCTAACCAGTACGCTGAACAAATAGCTGAGGAAATAGAAGAGTCTGAGGACATACATCTAAGTCGATTTGTTGACGAGACAGATCTACCAGACTGGTATTTTATTTGGTTTATTCGTTTCGATTCTTTCTGCTTTTATTAATGCGTCTATTTTTGTAAAAAGAGCTAAAATTTCAAGCAGTTTGTTTCAAAGGAAATTATGTTGGATTCGATCTGTGTCATCGTTTTTGAGGATGTCTCTTTCGTAGATATTCGGCACGATTAAAATTTCTGTAATTTGGTCAATTAACAAAATTTACATTAAAAAAAAAAGATCGAAGTGGTATTTTTAGTTCTTAGGGATTTCAAGTTTATTTATATATATTTGTGGTGTCAACTGTAATGTTATTTTGAATTTACCCATTTATGTAAGGTTATGTTAATAGGTGCAAGTGTATAAATTGTTCGTTAGAGTTCGTTGTCGAGCATGAGGAATGTAAATGTTGCCTGGAGGTTGATAGATGTCATGAAAGAATGGCAGAACTTGAAAAAGATGACTAGTATGCTACTTTCCATCTAGGTTTTGAAAGTGTGTCTGAGTTGTTGGGGTTTGGCTTCTGCAGCAATAGGGTTTAAAACGAAAGAAAAAAAGAGTTTACCACATTGACCACATTGTTCGCTGAAGGCAACACCACAGACACCTGAGAGAGTGGGAAACCCCAGAAACTGGAATTTGAGAGGGGCAACAAAAGAGTCTGAAATCACCCCTTCCCAGCTGCCAGTGGTGCTAGAAAGTTCACACTGATGATCAGAATTTTACACCTGGTCCCTGAGGGGAGGGGGGGGGGGGGAATAACTATATTCAGGACCATGCCCTGCCATATATCTATCTCATTCCCAAATTAATGTTAAGTTTGATTTTTGGCCAAAGCAATTACACTGACAGAAAATTTAGACCCTTCATCCAATAGCAGACTTTTCACCTTGACTTCCATTACTATAAAGAGGAAAACTGTTGGCGACTGCACATCACTAGCTTGTGATGGAAAGGTTTCATTAAGTTGAAAGCTGTAGCCAAAGTAAAAAAAGTTAATTTTAGACCCTAAACAGCCAAATATATGGTGCAGAATATGTAGGAGGTGCTTGCTTACAGCTCTAGTAATATTCTTCCTTAAAGATCAGCAATGAAATTGGCTTTTATAGACTAGTAATGAACAAATCCTATCAGAACTTCCACTGACTGGCTAAAGGGCCAGAAATTAAATATTTCCTTGGGGTGGAGTGTACTGCATGCTACTCAGGGTCTCCACAGTACATCACAGCAACTCAACAATGTTAACATTGACTGTGTGATTGATTGTGTTCAGAAATATCCAACTCATTTTGATGAAAATGAGAGAATGTCACAGTATTGTCTGTTTTCTGTTTTCTGTTTTCTGTTTAGTCCTCCTGTTTAAATATACATCTAATTGCAATATCAACAAGGCCTGGATGAATTTAAAGAGAAAAAAAAGGCAAAAAGGAATTAAGCAACACTGATCAGGGTTTGCATGGGTAATGGAAAACATGGAAAGTCCTGGAATTATAGATCTTCTTTTTCCAGGCCTGGCAAGTCATGGCATTTTTAAAGCTCTATAGGTAACACAGTAAGGCATTATTTTAAAGATACTGCAAACCCTCATTTCTTGAATGTTGCAATTAGGTGTATAGTTTTGATTAAAACTGCATTTTCTCAAGGTAGACACCCCTCCCCTCCCTCGTCATTGTTGTTGCATGATAAAATGGCAGAACCTTGCCCCCCTAAAAATCCCAACAATTTACACTACCTGTAAAATTACGCATGTGTCCACCATAATTATCAAAGTGCACAAGGTAAGGATCAGGAAACTGATTTAGTATACCACGCTTAGGAAACTGAGTTTAAACTGCCATTTTATTCAAACAGATTAGTCAAATGTCTGTTTATAGTGGTCATGCACTTAGCTACACCTCGCTAGTTGACAGGCATGCCACTGAAACTGAAGGAAACAAATATTTCAAATGAACATAACAGGCTTAAAAAACCCAACTGGCGGGAGGCAGACCAGTTGGCTATTTACAAGCATAACCGAGGAGTTGAACTAGGGTCCACCGAGAAACAACTCCAGCTTAGTGGTCAGAGCGGGACTTGAACCCGCGACCTCAAGATTTCAAGTCCGGCGCCCTAACCACTCGGCCACGCTGCCTCCACGCTGTCTTGCAATGGGTACAAAACTATGGGACATTTGAACTTATTTTAGGTCAACGGAAATGTGCACAGCAAAACGCTCTAACGAAAACGATTTTCGCTCACAACATTGTCTTTATCCAGCGAAAAGAACAGCAATTACTAGATTACATAACGTGAAGGGTACCTACATCTAAAACCCATTAAATTACCGAGTGATACTTCTACGAAAAAGAAAACTTCGTGGCTGACACAATACTGAAGCTCAGATATAAAAAAAATAAACAAGGCTTATCTCGCGGTGTTGTCGTTTGTTTCCCTGGCTCGATCTTCCATATTGTAGAAATTGAGCCAGGAATAAGCCGACGACGACAGCCTTTCATATGAAACGCTCCAAGCTGAAAAACTTTCCTCCGCCAAATGGACAAGCCCCCGCCACAAACTTTCCGCTCAGGTTGAAGTTCATGCGGTGAGTGTGCACGAATCTCAACCACTTATCTCGCTCACTTTTTATTGTAGGACTAAAAATGAGCAGAAATACCAGCATTCATATCTGATCTATTGCTGTATCCGTGTATTACACAGCGATCGGGCATGATTCGATTCGAAAAGAGCGCTAGATTCACGTTGCAAAACCAGTTAACTGCGAACTACATAGAGATGTTAAAACAAAATTTGCAATGTGCGTTGGCAACCTCGTTCCCAGGGTCCTCTCTCTACTTCGAGAAGGCTGGTCACGTGTCTGCTAGATTTTAGCAGATTCCAGAGATGTGATTGAAGGGAGGGGCTGGAAAGTTATAGTTTGTCTCCACTGAGCTCACCTACTGAGCCCAGTAGGGAGTAGAATTTGTAGAACTCCCGTTGTGGATCGGCAAAACTCACAACGAAGGCATCGTCACATTTGATATGCGTTCAGTGCTCGGCTAAAAGGTTAGCTCCACATTTGGCTGAATTTTTTCCCATCGATAGTTGTACGGTCTTTGGAATTTGGGGAGCTGAAAACACTTGGCAAAGAACTTGGAACTGAAAACCACAACAGTAAGAAATGAACCGCGCCGTGAACTTAATTTTATTTTTCATTCGGTGAAATCACAACGTATGTATTTACTCATTCGTTCAGGGTCAAACACGTCGTATGTTCGCCCTCAAAGGTAGTTTTGGATTTGATGTAATTATTCCCATGGACAGTTTGACGGTCATTCCCTTCTCTTGCAGCGAAAAAAGTCTGCGAAGAATTTGACAACAACGTCGGCACGTTTAGAAATAAGATTGATTAATAAAGCAGCTTATATTGTTCGAACGGCAAAATCATAACAGAGGCATTGATGTATTCGCTTAGAGTTTGATACGTCCAGTGTTTGGCAGAGACAAATTAAACTTTGAATTTGATTGAATTCATCCAATCGAAAGTTTGGCGGTCATTCGATTCTCTTGCAGTGTAAAATTTTGTCAACAACTTCACGTGACAACAACGACATCGGTCGCGCGTTGCAAAATGCAGCGGCTTTTGTTTTAAAACTGTTTAGCAGTAAATCCAGTTTTCGGTCAAGAAAGTAGCTTCAAGTTGATTGTTACAGATGTTACCATCGATAATTTCACGGTTATTTAATTCTTTTGGTGTGAAAGACTGATTAAATTAATCCGAAGCAGGTTGACGGTTTAATATTGAAAAAAGCAGTGAAATATAAGCAAAGTTCCCTCTCAACCAACATGTCATACTCATAGAAGTTCAGGTAGAGCCGAAGCAGCTGGCCAGGCAGGATCTCTGACAAATAACTTGCTTCCTTTTCAAAAAAGCGTCCGTATAGCAGCGCAACATTCACCTCCCTAGAGAGTGTTGACAAAATTAAGTTCAAGACCCACCTTCTGTGCGGCTTGGGTTAGCATGCATAGACACAAGACAAAAAAACTCATTTTGGCGCACTTAAACTTGAATTTATCTTATCTTAAACTTGTGCTTAATACATTTAAGTGAACGTTTAAGAAAATTATATCTATGTTTAATTCGAGATTAAACCTATCGTAAATACTCTCAAGGCTAAACCTTAATGCAGATTTAAGTGAAGATTAAATGTAATCAAAACATCCTTTAATATTTACTACCCATTTACATTTGTAAGAGAAAGTTAAATACCTTCAAAACATAAATATGAGTCAGATTTAAGGGACTTTAAAGGTTGTTTTAATCGTGTTTCCGAATCCTTTTACGTGAAATTCCTTGAATAATTTTCGTTTAACTAAACCCATTTAATGAAATTTAACAACTTTATCATCAAGTCAAATTGACTGTGTGCTTTGGAAAGCACCTGGGATTTAACTGTTTTCGTATTTAATTTGCCATTTAAACATTTGTTTGTTAGATACTTTGCTCTGTATGACCACTCGTCACCTTGCGGCAAGCCCACCCAACACATGGAACACACACTTCCTTGGTTTAAGTTTCAAATCTCTTTATAATTACATGTAACTGAAACCTTTTTTTACAATTTTGTCAAATGTTTTTTTTTTCACTTTTCCTGATCATCGAAGACTTAACATGTACACATAAAACTATTATGTTGTAGACCTATTTTGTCAGAAATCACATATCACATGCAAATAGTAAGTATGACTATTTATCGAATGCAGACATATGAGGTTTAGAGTGTTTTGTTACAAAACTTCTTTTGTCCTGGGTCCTTTTAAGTCAATACATACTTATCCAGCATACATGTAAAAAGGCAAAAACAACTGTTTTAAAATATTAAAATTTTTTTACCGATGATGTCTTGGGGTTGACATGCATAAGTCATTTGTAAAACTGAAATACAAAGTATAAACAGATACACTGTACCTACACTGAAAAGCTATTTAACTAAAATCAAAATTCACACTTATCCAGGATTTATCTGTTTGAACAACCCAGTACCCACAATTACAAGGATATCACACCATTTTGCTCAAATGCAATTTTTGTTTGAGAAATGATTTACCTGAAACAACAAATATACAGAAGTCTTGTGTGCGCATTGTTAAAGCTTATGGTTGGTGCACTCCAGATTAAGCTAAAAATACTTGCTTCATAAAGAAAAGAAAAAAAGTCAAAGTTAACCAGTACCTTGAACTTAAGGAAAGGCATTATGCAAGACTTGAATGCACTGATGTTTGTGATCAAAGCATTCAAGTCTTGCATAATACCTTAACTTAACTTCAAGGTAACCTCAATGCGTCGAGGTCTTGCATAATACATGCATAATACCATTGCCACAACGTATCTAATATTATTGTATATATAGCGAGAATTTTAGGCAATAAACCTTGCAAATAGAACTCTATATGTGCTATATTTCACCGGTGAAAAAAGCGATACGTCCAATCAGGTTTGCGTATAGCGTTCTTCACATGTGAAAAATATAACCAATCACCGTTCATGATAGAATCACTTAGCCAATCAGAGTTAAGCACTCTAATGGCTTCCTAGAAGCGCGGGCTTGAAATCAGCGTCCGCTTGAAGTTTGTGTCTCGATAACATGGCTTCGGTTCCCGTTTTACTGCACTTTCGGAAAAACAGCAATGGAATATATCTAACAAATATCTTAAGCGCTAGAACTTCAGTTTGAGAATCAATGGCCATTCAAGAAACCGAGGAAGTAAATTTAACATCAGAAAGCCAACAACATTCAAGGAGGAACATTCAAATTTAAACAGTGTAAGTCAACAGAGTCCGAATTTGTCTTTGCACAGCCCGAAACGTCGCCATGACATGATTGAATCTGACAGTAATTATGGACAAACGAAAAGATTTCTCACTATGTATTTGCGAATTCTCCCCTATTATATTTAAGCTTGTGTAGGCTCGTTGTACGCCTATATCTGGACTGGAAAACGGATTTGTTTTTCATTACGCTCGGTCATTCATTACGTTCTCAGCGTTCTGCATGTAAACTTATGGTGCCGGAAAAAAACTAAAACTGATTTAATGGTTGTGTTTAATTCTCGTTATATATACAATAAACAGATTACAGCATAGAAAGTGCTTTGTACGGATTTTTATTCACTCGTTGCAAAACTTTGAAAACTCACTCGTTCGCTGCGCTCACTCGTTCGTTTTGCAAAGTTTTGCAACTCGTGAATAAAAATCCGTACAAAGCACTTTCTATGAAGTAATCTATTTATATTATTTGCTATTAATAGTGCAAGATACAAAGATAAAATCTGTTTATTGCAACATCTGAAATATTATTAACACTTATATGCACTGAGGGAGTCACAATAATGGGGCTTTGTTTTCAGAGATTTGCAATGGTTACTGGATATACTGAAATATTGTTTTCACTTACTGTATATGCACTAAGGAAGTCAGAATAACTGGGCTTTGTTTTCAGAGATTTGCAATTGTTACCGGGTATAATTATATTAATTCAACAAGATTCAAAGTCTTTAAAACCCCACAGTGGTTAACTTACAATAGGCAGTCTCTTAGTATTGTGTAATTCCAGAAAATAACCATACCTCCCCTGCGGAAGGGATCCCACCACCCCTCTGGAAAATCCAATGAAGCTTCATACACTGTACATTTTTATATCGTTTTTGGCCTTACAGAACCCCCCCCCTCTCCCAGGAAATTCCAATCCCTTCTGTGGGGAGAGTATGGATATTTTCTGGAACTGTACATTGTAGTCAGGTGTGATACTCAAATTAAATCAAATAAATAAATAAAACTTAGGAAGTCTCATCTGGCTGTCTGACAACCCAGGATGGGCCTTCAGGTGCTGGTCTTGCTAAAAGTCCGCCAACTTGTCTTGGCTTTGACATGGCTCTTTCATGCGATGACAGACTGTTGTGGTATGCATGATCCAGTCTTGACATAAGGCTAGTCAGGCTGGTCTTCTCCCATGGCAGCTTTTTTGTTATATAACAGGCCAATTTCCTTTCACTCTCTCCAGTAATATGATCCTCTGTCTCCTCATAATCAGAGTCCTCACTGCTCATGTAGTCCATATACAGCACTTCACTTGCATACTTCCTCTGTGTTGCACTCATAGTTGACTGTACTAGTTCAAATGCATAATTTCGACTTTTCAGTTTCTGATCAAGAGAAAATGCAGAAATTTATTCATGTACATCAAGAATAACCTTGTATGAATTACTGATCAATGTTTTTCTTATTTCTCAACCGAACCACTCTTAGCGTTCTTCTAACCAAATCTTCATGTAACAACACATGAGGCTTTGTACATTTACGTAGAGGATGCTGCAAATTAAGCCATGATCAAGTACACACAGAAAAAATAAGCAAAGTGTTAATATTTGTATTCCGTAAAAAATTGGTTTGAACTTTTGCCATAAATACAGGCTTAACAAAGAGTACATGTACAGTATGACCAAAACAAAATTTGTATGTCAATTAAATTAAGATACATGTACAGGGTTCGAAACTAACAGGTGTCCTGTTGCCCGGGGCATGTAAAATTTAGCTTGGGCAACTAAAAGCTTTAGGCTAAATGCCCCGGTGGGCGACTAATTTCCTTCATGCAGGGCAACTGCTGGGACTGTTGGACTTGTAAGCAGATACTATGATTAAGTCGTCAATTAAAGTCAGGTTTCTGGTAATTAAACATGACTAAAATATGGCCATGGATTATCTAACTGTTTAATATAGATTAAATGTGATTAAAATGTGGCTTTTAGTCTTGTGAGACACGTGACCAGCCTTAACCAGGGTGCTTTCTCGAAGTAGAGAGAGGACCCTGGGAACGAGGTTGGTGCGTTGGTTAGGAGTATGACGTCACAAAGCAGCAAGGCCTTATGGGGTTGCAGGAACATGATGTAATAATGGCAGACGAAAAATTCTCGGGAAAAACCGTGAAAAAAACATCTTCCCGCGCTTGTTGGACAAAACGGCTTGGACAGGTAAGTAAGTACCACTTAAAGATTCAGAAAATGCAAAAACAATAGATTCGAAAAATTCGTCGCAGTGGCACTTTAAGATTATACGTTTGCAAACGAAGTCTCGTTCTTTGCAAGCAAGGGAATACCTTGATCTGAAAAGAGGTTTTTGAAAATACTTTCTCGGGGCTTATATGATCTGAGAGTATTTCAATTTCTGTGCCATTCTTGTACATGTTTGATCTCTTACACCCATAAACGATTGCCAAGAGCTCTTTCTATTTTGGGCGTAATCTGATTTCGGAACTTGACATAGCACGTGATGCATATGGCACTGGTTGGATCTGCTGCATCAAATATGCTCCTAAGCCCCTTTTATAGGCATCAACTTAGAGTGTAGTAACTTGTGTCATAAAATCGTAGGACATGGGCACTACTCAGGTCAGATTTCAGTTCAGAGTAAGAGCTTTATTGTGCTCTGGAAACCAAGTCAATGGCACATCAGACTTCAGAGAAATTCTCTGTTAGAATCAAATGAAGTGGGAAATGAAATATTTTGCACCCCCATCACTGCTGCTGATGTCTTTTCGGCCTTTTTTGTCAATGTTTTCAAGAGGAGAGTTAAAATCTCCCCCCAGTACGGAGTTTTAAATTTATACACGGGCGTAAATTTCTCGTTAGTTGAGTATAAAAATCGACCTGAAGATTTTGGTCATTGGTAGCATAAGTAATAATAATAATTAATAATAATTAAAAATTTAGAACGCGCCTTTTCCATGCAAATATGATCAAAAGCGCGTGACAATTGATACTTAAAAATATTATTAAAAACGAATATTATTAAAACGATCATCGATCATCAAACAAAAGTCTTCGTCTTGTATTATTAAGGCCTGGTTACATGAGCCGGGCTGGCCAGGTTAGCCGGGCTGGTGTCAATTTGCCGGGATCTCGGCACGTCAACCGCAATGAAAATCACTTGAACTTCGCGATTACATGACAAACGGGCCAGGGTTCGTTTCTCGAAGCTCCCGGTTATTACCGGGCCCGTTAAGCTGTTTTGTTTTCCATTCCAGAGTGGAGTTTCAGAAGGTTTGAAAATTGTACAGTAAAGCTAAAGAAAGAAAATGGCGTTCATTAGAGGTCGGAACACAGCCTATGGTTTCGGGCCCGCTAATTTACCGGGACTTTCAAGCCCAGCCCGGTTAGCCGAGATCTCGGTATCGCGGTGCCGGGATCCCGGCTAGCCGGGCTGAGATTTTCCCATGTAATCGCGTTTACCGTGCCAGCCGGGCTCATTAATTAGGCCAGCGGGAGTGCAGCGGGAAATACAATGCTCATTCTCGATGGTTTTAATTTCAGGCAAACGTGGCGCCCACAAATTTAAGTGGACCGTTGGAATGGTTGACGACCTTCTTCGCGCACTTGGTGAATCATGTCAAAGCTAATATAAAGTATCGCAACGTAGACTTTAATGCTGATAAAACCAAGCAATATGTAGCAGCGAGAAAGGTGATGGCGCGAAAGTATTCTTCTGGCGATGTTGACTTGTTTGGGCCAGAAGAAACTAATGCCATTCCCGAAGATGTTGAGGAGTCTCAGAGAAAAGAGTTGGTAGAAAAAGTCAATTCAGAGAAAGCGCTGATCAGGATAGGTTACTCCAGGGTGATGGAAAATATAAACGAATTGCGGTTCATCGCATCAGCTATCAACAAGATCTGGCTCGCCTCATGTACTACCGGGCTGAAATTCATCTCGGCACACCTAAACAGCCTGAATAACCGGGCCAGCCCGGCTCATGTAATCAGGCCCTAAGATTAACAATGAGAACTCTTCCGCTTTGGTCCCAGGTTGTGCTACTATCTACAACTTTTGCAGTTGGCTTCAAAAGACTCATCATGCCTCTGCTGTGTTTTGAGCCATGGGAACAGAAAATGTCTCCTCCCCATTCCGCGATCCAGACTTTTGTGTTGCTTACACGAAGTGTTAAGCCACATTATGTTATCACCTGATTTATTTATTTATTTATTTATTTGTTTGTTTGTCTACAAGAGTTGAGCGCCTGTCACGTGGTCTAGTGTCTGCGGCGAACTAGTAGTCTTGGTTGTAAACTTGGGTTCAAGTAATTTTTTTCAGGTGATCGTATCACGAGTTAGTTCTCCTGGCACAAGCCAACAGACACAGACCCAGCTTGTGTTATAAGTGCAGATTGTGCAAGAGCGTTTATGCTCTTACACTGGTTGAATCTTCGGTACGGGTTGTATTGTTTTGATTTTCACTAGTACCGCATAAATTTGCGCTGACTCCTATTAACTTTAAATAAGAACATTAGACTACGAGTAGTCGGTTTTTTTTCCTCAAATCCTCCGCGTGCGGAACTCAAAATATATTATGTAAACTAAAGAAAGAAACGAGGTGGGAATGGGGATCGATCGCATGTTCCAGTAATTTCTAGAGCGCCAGGAAAAGAACTCGGTCATTTCTAGCGGGCTAGGAAAAGAAAGAGACTGCTCGTACATACAAGTTTAGGTCGATAAGCATGTCCCATACCAAGAGAAAATGATTCCTTTGCCCACACGCGGTAGGTCAAGGGTTTAGTATCGGATAAACTTGTGCAAACAGGGATATTCCCAAAAAATTGATAGGCTTGTTCTAAAACAGGGAACGGGGAATGGGAACGGGGAATCTCTAAAAGGGGGAATCTCTATAATGGGGAATCTCTAAAAGGCGGAATCTCTAAAATGGGGAATCTCTAAAAGGGGGAATCTCTAAAAGGGGGAATCTCTACAATGGGGAATCTCTAAAAGGGGAAATCTCTGAAACGGGGAATCTCTAAAACGGGGAATCTCTAAAAGGGGGAATCTCTAAAACGGGGAATCTCTAAAACGGGGAATCTCTAAAAGTGGAAATCTCTAAAATGGGGAATCTCTAAAACGGGGAATCTCTAAAATAGGGAATCTCTAAAATGGGGAATCTCTAAAATGGGGAATCTCTAAAATGGGGAATCTATAAAAGGGGGGAATCTATAAAACGGGGAATCTCTAAAATGGGGAATCTGTAAAAGGGGGGAATCTCTAAAACGGTGATCTCTTAAATGGGGAATCTCTAAAAGGAATAATCTCTAAAACGGGGAATCTGTAAAAGGGGGAATCTCTAGAAGGGGGAATCTCTAAAACGGGGAATCTCTTAAAGGGGAAATCTCTAAACCGGGGAATCTCTAAAACGGGGAATCAATGAATAAATTCAGTCGTTCTTTTTTATTTCGGGTTCCTCGGCCAAGACTTTCCTGTGATCTCCCCTTTCAGAGATTCCCTCTTTTTTCGGTAGAGATTTTAGAGATTCCCCCTTTTAGAGATTCCCCCTTTTAGAGATTCCCCCTTTAAGAGATTCCCCCTTTTAGAGATTCCCCGTTTTAGAGATTCCCCCTTTTAGAGATTCCCCGTTTGAGAAATTCCCCCTTTTAGAGATCCCCCATTTTAGAGATTCCTCTTTTTAGAGATACCCCGTTTTAGAGATTCCCCATTTTAGAGATTCCCCGTTTTAGAGATTCCCCGTTTTAGAGGTTCCTCTTTTTAGAGATTCCCCGTTTTAGAGATTCCCCATTTTAGAGATTTCCCATTTTAGAGATTCCCCATTTTAGAGATTCCCCCTTTTAGAGATTCCCCATTTTAGAGATTCCTCTTTTTAGAGATTCCCCGTTTTAGAGATTCCCCATTTTAGAGATTCCCCATTTTAGAGATTCCCCCTTTTAGAGATTCCCCATTTTAGAGATTCCCCTTTTTAGAGATTCCCCATTCCCCGTTCCTCGTTCCCCGTTCCTCGTTCCTCGTTCCCCGTTCCCCGTTTTAGAACTAGCCGAAATAATGTAAGCCTCTGGAGCGTTTTTAAAATCATTCTTTTATATAGATTGTTTTTAACCCATGCGCGACATAGCGTGGCATGAGATAATTGAGATATTACTTTAATGCTATACGTCAGCGTTTAAAAGGCATTACATTTCTTAAAATAAATGTTTTACCTTCAATATTTTAAATAAACCTTCCATCCTACCTCAGCGTGAAATAATATGATTTCAGAATTGTAAACTCTTCCAGGAAACTTGCATCAGTGCGGATAAAGTGAAACGTGATGACTAATTAAAGTACATCAAAAACGTACGCAAACTTCAAAACAGGAGACATCAGTATTGTCATTGTTTCTCCTTGAAATATACACCTTGATATCTTTAAGGACACTACTGTTTCGCAGCGAGCGCCAAGTACTTCACCGGAAATTAGTCGTAGCAAGTTTCGATGGTCTGCGCTGGAAAGTGGTCGAGATAGCTCTATTTATATACTTAAAATTGAGATGATATTTGGGTTCATGTGCATTACGTCATCAGTCATCTTATTTGCATATTTAAAGATTTTTGAAACTAAAATATCTCCGGAAGTAATGCAGATATTTGCAAACGGTAAACGGCGTTTTTTTTTTCTTTCATGGAATTCTATGTGATACATGGAATTCTCTGTGATGGTAAAAATTTGATCATAGTACCACTTTAAGATACAATTGTTTTTGCCGCTTACTTTCGACATCTATTTTAGTTTTTCTCTTGCAGTTAACCTACATAAACCGATCATAAGAAACTGCAAGTCGTTAATATTTCTGCCACTCTCGTGGGTGTTTATTTGATAACAACTAAACTATAATAATTACAAGAGATCGAGAAAGCCTAATTCGTTTCCAGCAAAGGTGAGGGCAAACCCGCACTTGAAGGCTTGGGGAGTGAAACAGCGTGCAAAGTGGGAAAATTCATTTCTGTGCATCAGCACGTACTTAATCTGGCCTGCGCTCGCTTTTCTATGCCCAACAAATAAGTCCCGGATGTAATCTAAAATTTTAACTCGCAAGGCAAGCTGTATAAAATCATTTTCTATCGGAGAGGACTGCTTGAAATTTTCTTTGATTCTGCGTAACCCTGTAACCGGGCCACCTGGAACTAATCGATAGAGAACAATAGACTGGTAGCTTTCTCGAAACGGCAAATAATAAGGGTCTGATATGAATTGATTATACTATACACTCCTCTACGCTATATGCACACTAACAGATTCAGTCCTTGAAGGCGAATTATCACGATTATGAATTTCGAATTATCATGAAACCGATGAAAAGCAAAACAAAAAACAAAAAATGTGGAATCGAAACTAACCAATCAAAAAATGGTAAAATTTCTTGAGAGACCCGCACCACCTCGCACTTTGCTGAGTTTTTCAATTTTCTTATAAGAATTGTTCTTTGTATTCTTCAATGTTATTGGTTAACTAAAACAATATCGCTGCCTTTGTTCTCTCTTCCAATTGACCCAGTTTGAGTAATTTTTTAAATTAAACTCTTGCTTCTTTCCAGCGAAAAACTGTGGCAGTTTTTCTTACAATATCGTACAGCGTTTGGCAAAAAAATGCCACAATCGCTGTGTAACGGTTACAGTACTTGGAACCCTTTCATTTCCGCTGGCCGCCATCACATTAGTGCCCCCTGTTGAACCTTTATGCCCTTGCAGATCTTCCCTCTCTTCTTCTTGATCTTCCCTCTCTCCTTCTTGAGGCTGTGGCTGCGTTTCTAATAATACAGAAATTACTTAAATAACTTTAAGTGTGAGTGGATTTAACGCTGCTGCTCTTACTGGATACTGCTGAAACCGAAAGATGACTATTGTAAATTGAACATGGGACGTTAAGCATTTCATCGTTGACAGGCTAGCTAGTTGGTTATTTCCCAAGCCCGCAGCGGAGTTCAGAAGACTATCGAAAATGATGCAAAAAGGGGTAGGGTCAGTAGAAGATTTGATTTCTATATCTCAAATCGAGTGTAATGGACCATTTGAGGTTACTCCCTCGCTTAAATGGGCAGTGAGCCTCCGGGGTAACCTAAATGTAACAACGTAGATAGACCCTGATAATGATACGAAACAAGATTTATATTAACGATCGTTAATAGTCTACTTTCCAGGTTCAAAAGTAAGTGCTGAAGTGACAGCGTTGCACCTCAAGCAAGACAAGAGGCGACTTTAGTAACAGTTGATATGTACCTGATATCTGCTTGTATCTTCTTCCATCAATGGCTTACCTTTAGCGGACTTTACCTTTGTCGGACCTACTGATTCTGGAGTGTCAGAGTCGGCCACTTGATTTTGCTGATTAATGGATGGTTCCTCAGCTTTATCCACAACCTTAACATGAAAATCACGGTAAAGAAAATAGTTACAGAGGTTAATAGTACTGAAGAGACTGCGAAGCGTCTTTATACTAAAAGTAAACGTTATTGTTAAAATGACGCTTAATGGCGCCTCGACACCAAAACGACGCTTAAGGTGGCTCAAAACAGTTTCTAGCACATTCCAAGTGCTAGATTTTGATGTGTCATTATAACCACTCTTTATCAATTGATGCTACAATCATGGTATCAAAAAATTGCCCAATCACCGGTGAACACGTTGGTATTATTTTCGTGATACATTAGGTTAGCATAGCAACACTATGACCTGCTAAAAACACCCTTAATCTCAGCATTAAGGGCTTATTTTTCAAAAACTGTACGGTCAAATTTTATCTTATTACAGAATTTTGAGAAGTAAGATAAAATGCAACTTTTGGCAAAGTTTTAAAAAATTCTGTACATGGGGTTCAGAGCCACCTTAAACTTTCGAAAATTTAAGGTGGCTCTGAACCGCATGTAAATTTTTTTTTAACTTTGCCAATAGCTGCATCTTATTCTGCTTGCCAAATTTCTGCAATAAGAAAAAATTTCAGCGTGTCGTTTTTGAAATATAAGCGCTTAAAGCTGAGATTAAGGATGTTTTAGCAGGTCATAGTGTTGCTATGGTAGCCTATTGTGCCACAAAAATAATACCAACGTGTTCACCAATGATTGGGCAGTTTTTTGATACCATGATTGTAGCATCAATTGATAAAGAGTGGTTTTAATGACCCATCAAAGTCTTGGAATGTGCTGGAAACTGTTTTGAGCCACCTTAAAACACGTTGCAAAAACAAACGGGACATTCTAAAACGTAATTTCTGGAACACATAAAGTAAAACGGCCTAATTTTTTTCTAGATGAAATAAGCAAATCTGGCATTAAATGCCCTTTATGGCTATTGTTTTGCCAGAGTGGAAAGAGTCTTGGCACAATTTCTCATTAAGTGCTTAAATTTTGCCACGGGTAACGAAAAGGAACTTTGTAATTGAACTTTAAAATTGTTGCAAGCAGTAAATGTTATTTGAACTGTTCAATTTCGGATACGTTTGCCAGTCAGCTGTATACACACTGTCGTAAAGAAGACAATATTAAAAGGGTACTTCACTGTGATATGTGCACAATAAATCTCTTCAATGTTCTTTTATACTTTAATAGAGGTGTACGGAAATTTCCATGTTTCTTTGGGCAGCACGGATACACTGTTACAAGAAATTTCCGTATACTTTTTCGCAATACCACTGAAAAGGTAGATGGGAAATTTCCATGTAGCTTGCAACGAAACATATAGCAAGGTATCGAAATTTCCATGTACCTTGCCATATGTTCCGTTCCAAGGTACATGGAAATTGCCATGTATCATACCATATGTTTCATCGCAATGTACATGGAAATTTCCATGCATCATGCCAGATGTTTCGTTGCAAGGTACATGGAAATTTCTATGTATACCTTGCCAAATGTTTGCATGTGAGGCAAATTGCTTGCGAAGGATTGCTTGCGGGAAAGTCATTATTTATTACGACTACCTATCAAATGCCACCAGCCCCATATACCCATAAGTAGTGAACGGTTCCTAATCTGTGGTGTCAATCCCATAAAAGCGTTTTTACCCCGCCTCAGTTGTTACCTCATCCACAATCAGTTTGGGCTCAAACTTCTGTCCTTTCTTGTTTGCATCAAAGTAATGAAGCAACGCCTCCTCGTGGATCTTTCTGTGTTGTTCGTTCCAGGAAAAGATGAAACTTTTCCTTCCATCAAGGTATTCCTCGTTAAATTGCGAAGATATCTTTTCCTTAGACCATCCTGAAAGAACAACTCTATTTTCTTCTCCATCGTCTTCGTAGTTGTCGTCTCCGCCAATGACTATGATGACGTTGTCGTCTTTTGATGAAATGATCAGTAAAGGCGAATTACGTTAGTACAATTAAAACGTACAGATATTCATTCGTGGAAAAGAATTTTGTTTTTAAGCGGGGGGGAGAGGGGGGGGGGGTGATGTAAAAAGGCGGCGAGAAATCACGGGTGAAAACAAGACTATTATTATTGTCTTTACAATGTTTGCTTTCTTTCATCTCAAACTGCAAATAAGACTTCGGGCAAAAGTGTCCCCATATAAGGGTTTCAAACTGTGTGTCGCGCGTGACTACCATCGAGTGTCTGGCAAAGAGGAGAAGCAGTTTAGTGAATGATTGCGTGACACAGCATTTCCAATTCAACTGCAACAGTCAGTAATAATATATTGCTTTCTCAAAGAATGAGGTGACACATAGCTAACAAAAACAATGCTCAAAATTTCAGAAGTGTTTATATGGGAAATAACATCACATATTTTAAAATAAGTTCAAACTCATTTTAAATGAGTTTCAACATGCCCAAAGTAGATCAAGTTAGTTTTCATTTATGGGAATATTAAGGAACTAGCTTTGAACATTTTCAAAGCATCAGTAATCAAATTATGACATTCGCTCATATTCTCAGAGTAGTATTGAAAAGCATACGAAATACGTGTCATAAACTAAACTAACATATAATCAGTTGTTTTCCATTCAATGACTCACCTGTGGCCTGCTTTAATGCTCTGTAAATCTTCGCGTAACCAATCCCAGCGTTGTCTTCGTTGATTGAGAGCCGAGATTCGTGGGCATGAACGACAAAAACGGCCAAATCCATCTGAAGGCCTGGAACTGTGTTTTCACTCATCACAGACATCTGGGAAAGCCTAAAGTAATGCTTGTCGATCGAAATGTTGAAGTCAAGTTCGCCTCTTACCTCACGAGTGAACAGCGATTCCACTGAGTCCAACTCAAATGTGTTGTCGCAGTTAAAAAGGTGAACGCTCAAGTTAGTTTTCTTCGCCATGTTAGTATGTTTGGTATATTTTGGCTTAAAATTGGACGACAATTACATAGGTGTAAGCGTATGCACACTGTTCGTCTTTCAGTTTCGAAATTGGCAGCCCGGAAGTGAATTATTCCCAGAATACACTCGCACGATGTTGTCACGCGTAATATTTCAGTCACATCAAATGGAACGCCATACCTGCCTTATGATATCTTATGATGCCTTATGATGGTTTTCCATTATATACGGTGGTTACTTAATTATATATGCGGTGACTTTATCGTCATATGCAGTTCTTAGCCCGTTATATGCGGTGCGTGTTCAATTCTTCGCGGTAGCTTTTTCATTATATGCGGTACATGTTGTATTATATATAGGCGGTGCTTTTTTCGTGTCATGCCATGTTCATTGCAATCTACACGGTAATGTTTTCATTATATGAGGTGCTTATTTTATCATAAATGTGGTCAATTCGTTATACTCAGTGCTTTCTTCTTGCAGGGGCTATTTCCCGATATACGCGGTGCTTTTCTCGTCATTGTCTGAGGTACTGATCTATATATTATTATTAAAAACTGGATCATTGCCGGATAATGGCCGTTTTCACACTAGAGGACGGGCAAATCGTCTGGCATTTGTTCGTCTGATGTGAATTCGAGAAGGCCATATGCCGAAAAGTTGTCCGTCTTAAATTCGCACTACCAGAAGAATATGAGCACAAATCAGTAAATTTGAGCGCAAAGAGAACTGGCACTAGGTTCAAGTTGTGTTGTAAAAGTCTAGTTTTCTATATTTTCGAGGCGTTTTTAATAAAACAAATATTCCACTCGCGCTTGTTGGATATGAGATGATTATAGCCAACTCATATCCAACGCGCGCTCATGGAATAATTGTTAATTATACGCGGTGCTTATATATATTTTTTTAATTATACGCGGTGCTTCAGTTGTCGCTTGGGGCTGGTATGAACTGCGGCGTCTGCCGCCGTTTTCATTGAGCTACATGTATGAAGTTGTGTCTTTCGACTGTTTCAGAAAGGTTTTCACCTAAACACGGAAGCGAGTATATTGAACTTGTTAGATATTCTGAAAGAAAGATTTGAAATTGAGAGACTAGAACTGGAACTGTTGTGGCATTGCTTGTTTGTCAGTAGGACACTTTATTCACTAGAGCTCGGAGATGCGACGCTCGGCTATTTTTAACGAGTGCAACGGGGAAGAGGGAATATGGTAGGGTGAATGGGGAAGGGTAAATGATGAAGGGGAACACAGAATAAAAGAAAAATTCAAAACAAAAAGACAAAACTAAAAGAAATGAACAATGTCAACTATAAACAATTAAAAGTCACAAAATACAATGGAACAACGCAGTGCAACCAACTAAGGCGACCAAGCTAAAAAAAACTAAAATAGAAATGTTTACATATTGAAAGCAACGGAGGAATTCCTGATTGAACAGAAAATACCATTTGCGCCCCACTGGCGAAGAAAATATCGGGGTCTACGGCTAGAGCGACAATACCTGAAGAAGAGAGGCAGGTGAAAACGAGCACAAGCCTCCGCACTAGCCAAAAGAACAATAGCGCTAGGAGCAACAGAACGAAAGCAAACATCATTTCGCTAGGAGGAAATGCAATATTTTAAGCCGAAAAGAAAACAGACGAGAACCCTGGGAACAACGATAAGTTCTTCAGAATTAAACCGGCAGCAGATGGCGAAGAAAAATAGGGGGAGCCAGAGGAGTCGGGAGAAACAACGTAAAAAAAAACTGGGACTGGTTCCAGTCAATGTTCAAGAAGCATTTTCTCTTGCAAGAAGCAATGAAATAAGAGGTGCTCTGCTGATTCAATCTGATCATTGCGAAAGCGCGCAGTAGAAATGGCGTATCCGAAAGACGACAAACGCCCGGCCGCATACAAGACCCCATGAACTAACTTCTAGGAGAGATCTATAACCACTCTGTCAAGGGGCATAGAAAAACGTTCAGAACACGTGGCATGCCAGTGGAGGCTATCAAAATACGGCCTAAATATCTCCACACAATGAGACACAACAAATTTAATCATCTCTTAACCTCTCTGAAGGCGGAGGTAAGCCAGCGAAGTGCGAGAATTTGAACCACCACTATGGGTTGGAGCTCCGGAAGAAGGATCGCAAGAGCCTCCAAGATACCTCCAGGAGTCCAAGACAGCCCATAACAAGGAGGCAATAGCGCTAAGGGGAAAAAAGAAATGGGAAAGGGACTCAAGAATGGTCGAACGGTCGATACCAAAACGATCATAAAGCCAGCAAGTCAGCAATGCCGGAGATCAATCTACCCCGGGACTTCTAAAAGCCCTTCACCCACTGCACCAAAGGGCTTGAACTTTGAATTTCCAAGATACAACAGAAGCCGCCAGAATATTTCTTTTGAGCAACAACGTACATCGTGTCGAACTAAGTCTCCTTTACCACCCCAAAAGAGTTAAAATACAAGACAATTAAGTTTCGAGAGTATCCAACTGGGCATATGTGCAAAGGAGCCAAGGTATTTATAACAATGGCTCTGCCTCTATACGACAGTAAGTGCACCTTCCAAGAAGTCAAACGTTTCGAAACAGCGTTAATACGAGGATTCCAGTTGCCAGCATCTAAATCGACAAAGTCAGTTAAGATTTCGAGAGTCTTTATCATGTCACACGGCCAATCAATGGCAACGGGGAGATCAGAACGACCCCAACGTAACCAAGGCGGTTATCCTTCTTAAAGATCAGATTAAAAAGACCCTCACAGGGAAAACTAGGAAGAAAAATATCCAGATACGATGCGTTAACGGGATAAAAACTAAGCATCTGAATCAGAACTTCCACATCAACTGATTCGGCACAAAGTAAATTCGAATAAAGGACAACCAATCGTCCAAAATTCCATTAAGATCAGGGACAACATTGTCATAATCATCTTTAAGAGCCCAAAACCAGCTACCAGCACCATTTTTCTTCTCAAGAGGCATAAAATAGGAAGTGGAGGATTTTCCATCCTCAGCTCATCTGATATTGGAACGAACCTTGGCTGCTTCTGCATCTAGAAGATCTAAGGTTGAGACGTACGTGTCATGACAAGATACGACACCAGAGTCAATTTTACCATTAAGATGACATGCTAGATTTAAGAGAGGAGACCTAGCTTTAAGAGAGGCTTTCTTTTGTACGAGCTGAAACCAGCAGGTTAACCCTTAATTTTCTCCTTGCCAGCATCCTACCACTTTTGCAGAGAGGAAAAAAAGGTCTGTATTCGCCAAAATATCCAGAGAGCCTGAACCTCATCAACAAAGTCCTCATCCGACAAAAAAAGCATTAAGCTTCCATCGGCCGAGCCCTTTCTGAATAGCATCAGGGATAGAAACAACCACAGACACTACACAATATCTGAAAAGGGACAGGGGACTCAATGACACGAGACAAAATGGGCTTAGAAAAAGGCAAATGTAGAGGAAGAACAAGTACGAAAGTAATTGTAACCCTTGGGTGATGCGTAACACTTATGCGTGACAAATATGCGAAAGTGTCAAAATGTGAAACATCGCAAACGTTTGGGGCATAGCCCTTCTTCAGTGTGAAAAAGGCACACCAATAAAATCGATTCTGGACGAGTCAGAGTCGTCAGGCCTATGTCAAGTGAATACTTGGAAGGAAGGATAACATGAATACCTCGAAGCATCAATGACACGACATTATTTCCTGAAAACGCGCGAGCAAAGGAACAGAAGCGTCTCTTGGAGAGTCAAAAGTTGAAGGGCTAACGCGATCAAGGTGATTGCTCAAGACCGCGTTGAGATCCTCACAAAGGATGGAGGGCACAGAGAAATCCACCATGAAGACAATGTAGGCAAAAAAAGTCATCCATTTGAGAATTAGTGTTTGGTACGTAAAGGGAAATTTCATGAAAACGCGTTTCACGGTAAAGGAAATCACATGCTGTAAAAACGGCCATTGGAATCACAAGAGGTAGACAGCAACGAAAAGACAGGTCTAAATAAAACAACAGTGTCACCTACAAGATTGACTGGATCCACAAGACTCACAAACAAGATAGCCATAAGAGGAAAACTATCTGTTACATTCGTTTAGAGATACAAAGTGTGACTCTTGGAGACGAAAGAAAAGTGAGACAGCCACTGCCAAAACCATATACGCTTATTAACGTCACACACACCATTTGAGTTCAAGGTAGCAATTTTAAGAGCCATAATGGGAGGAGAAATAAATCAAACTTTTTAGGACGCGAACCACTAACCATCGGGAGACCAGAATGCTTACCAGCAGTTACTATCCTCTTAAACAAAGAGCGACTGGGTCTTTGAGGAGGAGGAGAGCCTAGGTCGGCTAGATCTTTATAATCCGAAGGCTTCGTCTTCCGAGCACCACCACTAGTTTCCATCTTCTCAATGTCATCAACATTTTGAGAGGCTCATAAGATGCACTATGAACAGGTCCACCAAACTTTTTTGGAAAAGGCTCGTCAATTTGCGGGGCTTAGAATCAACAAGAGATTTAGATCCACACTCATCACCAAACTCTATAGGACCTGACTTGAGAGAGGGCTTAGGATCGCCTTTATGAGCTGTTTTAAATACACCAGAATTTTGGACACTTGATACAGATGAATCACTTTCTAAGTTAATATTTTCATTATATTTTTACTTTCACTAGTATTAAATAGGTCTCTTTGAATTAATACTTTCATTAATAGACACGTAGACTTGAACTAGGTCAAAAACATTTATTTCCTACTCTGAGTTTCGTGCCTCTGACGAGACAATCATCAGGCAACTGCCAAAAAGAAAGAATACATGGTGTATTATAGTGATTTTGAAAACACGGTAACAATTCGCAATTGGCTGAGGTGTATAGAAACGGTAAAACAATTTACAATAAACTGTTACAAATAAATCTTAGATGCTCAAATAATGAGGCTATTTTGAAAAAAAAACAAACAGTAATAGCAACGGTTAAACAATTTTCAGTAGACTGCTAAAAATAAATCTTACAAGCTCAAACGATCACGCTATTAAGAAGGAATCTCTTTGCATGTCTGCAACTCGATACAAGTTCATTTCTGTTGTTCAGGGTTGCCATGTCCGGTCCGTCTACAAATTAAATAGTACTTCTCCCACAGGCATAACTTGCACTTCTTCGTTACATTTGAATAACATCTTGCACGCCTAACAATCCGTCATCTAATTTGGTAGTCAACTTTCTCGTCTTTCAAGCCCCACACATATTTACTAAGTTCAGTGGAATTTCTGTACCTTTCATTTCTGAAGGAACATGTATGGTTTCTGTAACGCGCTTTGAATGATGTGTCGCAAAGACCAATGTAGGTTTGCTTTGAGTTTGATGTTGTGACTTCTGCTTGATAGATGATATTCTGCTCGTTGCACTTTCCGTCCAAAGGGCAAGACCCTTTGTTGCTGGCAATTGCAAGTGTTGATAGCTTGAACGGGCGAGTTTGATGACTTGTTAATGCGACTTTATTGTGGTTAGAGATAATGGCTTTTACATTGTTCATACAGCTATGGATGAGTTTGGGAGTGTTGCGATTGAAAATTCTGTACAGAGGATTTGATTTGGGAAAATATTTGTCAATTAAGGTGAGGAAGCACTTTTTGACATTTTGGCTGTACGGAGGATTAAACCAGGTTATGTTTCTTGGCCTATTCTTGCGGTGTTTTGTTTCTGGGGAAGCATTTCTGTATGGCAGATTGTAATTGTAGCGGCTCTTGTTGAGGGCATCTTGGTAGGTGTCTTTAGCTTTTTCAAAGGATTTTTTGTCGGAAGAAATTTCTGAGACGCGCTTGTTAATGGATTCCGGGATATTTTTTAGAATGGATGGCGGATGATTGGACTTCTTGTGAACATAGAATGGATCGTTTCATTCTTTTTTGTAGTAATGCTTGCCAAATTGGAGGTCAAGGGTGACATCTAAGAAATTTACTTTAGTAATGTTGGCTTGGACTGTGATTTTGAAGCCGTTTTCGCCGAAAATTTTGCAGAAACCCTTCTTGATTTTTTCGATCTGCTGCGGCGTTGCGTTAAACGGTGCCAAACCATCTGCTGATTGTCTCGTGAGAGGCATGAAACTCAGAGTAGCAAATAAATGTTTTTCACCTAGTTCAAGTCTACGTGTCTATTCAAAGCTCTGGTAAACCCATTGAGCACTTTTTAGCTGATGATCAATTTAGTCATTTATCACGTCATTTTACTTTCATTAATAGATACACTACTATCATTGTCAACATTAGATCCTTTAACATTATCAACTTCAACGGGTTTAAGGGTGCTCTGAATCTCCGAAGAGAAGTCAGAGATGGATTGGGAGGACGATTGGGAAGAAGAAGAAAATTCCTCAATGACTAGCTCAGGGCTTTCATCACCAACACCCATACCGGTCGAAACAGAAAAGACCTCGGATCCAAATCAGGCTCAGAGGCTGAGGCACCCTGAGCAGGAGCGTCTTTATTACCATCAGCAGACGGAGAAACCAGGTCAGCCTCATAAGTCGAGGCAGCCTGGGCAAGAGGATCTTGATTAACATCTCCAACACCCAATCCATCAGCAGCAGAAAAGGACGACCCTATCTAGATCAGGCTCAGAGACCGAGGCACCCT
>JAHPZR010012495.1:0-10000 GCA_019787425.1 Platygyra sinensis | reverse complement strand
CAGAGATGCTTTCAAGTCGATCTTAAAAAAGCAATCAAGATTTTCTCCACTTCTCTTTTAACAAGGAAGCAACTATAATTTCTAATAAGAAAGAAAATTTTAATTAAAATTAGACGAATACATTATCACATATTTATTTTTATTATTATTATTATTTCTACTTTATTGATTTCTTATTGAAGATGTATGCCAAGTCTAATGCCTATTGCTGTTGGCATTCTTTCTGCAAGTTAATGAGCTAAAAAGTTGCAGTTAAAATATATAAATTTACCCCTTCTCATGCTTGCTGAAGATAACAACTTTGGTGGGATTTGGCGGGGGATGTGGAAAAAAATGCCGGATCAATATTAGTATCTGGGCGACTGCGCACCTACCCCTCCCCTAACCCAACATGTTATAATAAGTTAATAAGTTAGTGTTACTGTTGGGTTAGGGGAGGGGTAGGTGCGTAGTTGCCCAGATACTGATATTGATCCAAAATGCCTGTCGAGGGGGGCCATCCCAAACATTCAAACAAATATGGGAAAAAGAGGTCACGAAAAAAATGGCATGTTAGAGAGTATACCAATTTATTACAAACTTTTCTTCTGCTTTAAAATAACATTTAATGGCAAAAACTATTTGTAGTTAGTAAAGAGAACTTTGAACCATGTGAAAAAATTGGTAACAGGGGCACCCAACGGAATATTTCGGTAAATATCTGTTCGGATGGAAGGTTGCCTAAAAATTTCGAAATTTCTTTCCCAGCGATGCTCTAGACTTTTCGGATTTTTCGTTAAACCGTGGAGCGTCCCTAGAATTTTTTCGGAATTGATGTGCTCACATTTATCATATCCCATAATTTTCGGACGGTTTTTCTTTGTTCTCTAAAATTTTCGTGTGACAAAAGCTGCTAAGTTTCTGCGAGAGGTCATCAGGAACGTACATGAACCTAATAAACGATAATGGCACTTATAGCTATCGGCAGTGACGAGATCATAATCATAATGCTCTTTAACATTAACTCTTCAGTGGTTACAAACCGCGAGGGTTTAGACACAGTTGTTCTTATGGATTTGCAAAACAATTGAGCGTAGGATAAAGACATGCCTTTTAATTTAATTCTTAATTGTGCAAGGACAATGTATCTAACCCTGTACAATGTAACTTGACATTCAGTTAAATGTCTAAGGGATTGTCAATCGAGTTTTCAAAGGGCTCCAGTGTATGAATTCAAAGGTAAAACAGAAAGGGTGAGACTTAAGTTACTTTTTCTGGTTAAAATAAAAAAAAGTCATTTTTTTAAGTAGCGGTCAATTTAGGGCCACAGCCAAGCACTCCTGTCGTATAATTTACACCACCTAACGTTTTCGGATGAATAGGTTTTACGCTTATATTTGGATAAACATTTATATTGTCTCCTAGTTTCGCGAAATTTCGATACTGGCACACGTATAAAGGAAAACTTAATTTTTTTTAGTGAAGATATGGTTTCGGTGTCCTCGAACTTTCGACAATACCCATCAAGATAGCTAAAACTTTCGGATCAGTTAGAAAAGGACCTAAAACTTTTTAAACGACTAAGTTCCCCTTAAATATCCGAACATATATATACTTTAAGGGCATCTTAAATTAACTAAAAAGTCGTCTAGAACATAGAGAAATCCATTTTAGACACTTATGACATCTTTGGAAAGAGGGTGTCACGTGATTTTTTTAATGGTGCCTTCCAAATCCCACCATCCCCCCCTCTCCCTCATAACAACTGAACGGCCTTCAAGTTACTGGATCTACCTAACTACAATAAAAATTAACAACAATTCAAATAAAAATAAAAAACTGCTTTTCATGGAGGCCGTGTCTAAAAATGTACTTCAAATTAAGGTAGTTCTTCAAACTGTGGCGACTTAATTTCGATTTGAAATCGATGAGTGAAGATGCTTGTCGTAAGTCAAAAGGTAAGTTGTTTCAGTACTGAGCTCCGCTGTACGAAAAACTCCTCTTACTATAATCAGTTCGATGTTGGGGAAGAACTAATTTGTTTCTCGATACATTAGGATAGAGTTCTGTTCCAATCTTTGATAGCAGAGTCTTCATCACCAAAGTTCCCGGAACAAATTATCCAAATTACTATCATAGCTTGCAAAGCTTACATGTACCTACGTTACTTTGTTGCTCACTTCAAAAGCTATACATTTGTTTCAGTAAACCCCTTGCTCTCCTTGTTTCAATCATCTGCTACTCTGCACAGGTCCACAGCAGCGTTTGACTGCCTAATATAGTTATAGTTGTAATATTACAACTGTATGTACCTTAACCAGGGAGGATCCAGGATTTTTCTTAGGAGGTGATGCACCACTAGGAAATGGCATAACTGAGGGGTAAAGTAAACAAATTTTAAAAGCGAACGCGAAGAAGAAGGCTTTACTTCTCAGGTGGGGAGTGGGGGTGCACATCCCCTTCACCCTCCCACTAGATCTGCCCCTGATAACCTACATTACCAAATAAAGGATTGATTGATTAATTTATTGACTGATTGATTGATTGATTGATTTTGATTGATTTTGATTGATTTTGATTGATTTTGATTGATTGATTGATTGATTGATTGATTGATTGATTGATTGATTGATTGATTGATTGATTGACTACTACAACAACAACAACAACAACAACAATCTTTATTTGTGCCCAGAAATTATCTAGTATGGACTTACATACAGGAAAGAAAAAAAATTACAAAGGAAAAAGCACAGCCACTTAGAAATAGCTAAGCCAATCGAGCTAAGTGGCTGGGCCATGCGGAAAGAAATTTGGAAATACACTTACTTCACTTAGAACAATGGACACTATTACCTTTCACGCACACACTTGCACACACAAATAACAATAGACAAGGGGATGTGCACACGCAAAAACTGGAAAATAAAGTACATCAATGAGCCAGTCAGTAGTTGGAGATAAGTGATTCTTTTAAAAGGATTTTAAAACAGGTACGACTCTTGGATTTTAGTGACTATTCAATGGAATTCCAAACTTTAGCTCCAAAAAAACGAATACTGATTAAATTTGTCATAATTGGTCCTCGCATTAGGCAGATAGTATGAAACTTTACTCGCCAGTCTGGTTTGATATTGATGCACTTTGTTGATACTCTTTAAAAAATCGTTAAAAATTAAGGTCATTCTCCAGTATTGCATTGCGCATCCCAACTGCGCATAATTTTACGCGTGATTAGCGCGCGCGCATTAGAAAATGGCGGCTTTTTCTTTACGGTTGGACCTCGCCAAAGACGTAGATCCTCATTTTCTCGAAAACGACTACGGTGACCTATCATTTTTTTTAGTTGTTTTGAATTGAATAGTAAATTTCTCTATCTAAAAGAAATATGGGCCAATTATCAGTTTTGAGGAAAAAACAATCGTCGGAAACGTGAATTTAGCAAGCAATCTTCACTATAATCATAGCGCTTTTATAAGGATTTATATGGAATAAACAAGGTGCTGCTGCTCCTAAACGAACATGGGGACCCCTCATTTTTATTTCAAAATTTGAGTTTCTATAATATTAACAATCAATTGGCAAAGTTTGAGAAAAATCTCAGTGTAGGTTCTATTTCAGTGGAATGACCTTAAGGGCATTCTATTAGAGTAATATTCGTACATGAAAAAAGCACAATACAAGTATAATAAGTCACTTACTTTACGTATTTTTAATTTCTGAAAGAATGGACTAGAGTGGCAATAATATTCTAAGTTAATAGAGAGGTTAAGCATGACGTTTACGGCAAACGGCAAAAATGAAACTTTTGCCGTCTGTCTTCAGCTCTCTATACAGTAGAAGCAAAATGTTTGTATTTGCAGTGAATAATTAGAGACACTTATCTATTTTTGTATGATTTATTTGAGGATTACAAGAAAAAAAAATAGAAAATCAGAAGTGACCTTTGCCGTTCGCCGTCTGCCGTAAACGTCACGCTTAAACTCACTAATGTATTATATTCTGACTGATTGACTGATTGATTGATTGATTGATTGATTGATTGATTGATTGATTGATTGATTGATTGATTGATTGATTGATTGATTGATTGAAAAATGTAGGTAAACGTTCAAACACGCGTCCAGTTCTTCAAATCGCGGATAAATCTATCCAGTGGTTAAATCACCATCCAGTGCAAAGGATTATCCACTGGATTGTGATTTTTCCGATGAATAGCATTATCCACGCTTCCCAAAACTGGACTTTGTACATTGAATATCAAAAAGCATATGATCAGTGAAAGGTCTATAAAGTGGTATATAATTGATGTACAGAAGGAAAAGGGCGAAGTTCAATGTTACATTTTCACGACTGTTCTACATTCCATTTCCTTAGTCTATGACTTGCTGCTTTCTGATAAAGAATTCCTGTCCGTGTAAAGGCTCTTTATGCCTTCCATAAAGAACATCTTAGAAAGCCTGGAGAAAAGAGATATTGCAAAGTGGTTTTGATATCAATGCCACAAGGTACAGTAGCCAAAACCAGGGGGGAGGTGAAACTCTGCTGTTAAAGTGGCGGGGATGCCCCCCATTTCCTTAAAAGGTGGTACACTTGTCAATGAAATACCAAGTGAGCTAACTTTCATGTGAAAACGATATTTTCACTTGTTAAAATAACATGTTATCTTCACATGTACTATGGTTACGTAACAAATCGTGACACTTTCATATTTATGTTTACCAATATCGTTTAGGGCTGCAAATGATGGTGGTTTAGATCGAAGGGGCAAGATATCTTTGAATCTCTTCAGAGACGGAAACATTCGATGGCCGTTCCTTAATTTATGCGTAATTTGTAAATGGAATCTTTTTGGGGGTCAAATAGCGCATACTAAAAAAAGTGACTATTATGTGGTTTCTGAGAAGCTAGATCATAACAACATTAAGTTTAACTTATATACCACATCACATATTGAGACTTGTGACATTAAGCAACACATACCACAAGGTTGGTTGGGCTTATTTTAAAACTTACAAAGGAATTTTCAATTGGCAACCATTTTCTTAATATGGTCTATACCATCACATAAACAGACCTGTTAAATTGCCCAACACATACCATCTATAGAGGTTTGGCAAGTACTGGTTTAAGTAGACCATTAGTAGGACGGGTTCCTTTGAAATCCACACTTCATCCAACTTGTTTGCCATGCTTACTACCATTAACTTTGCACAGCGCTCAGTTGACATTATTTCAACTATTGAGTCAGATGTATCTGGTTGATCTTTAAGCTTCTGCAGGGACAAAAGCCTTGAGTTACTGGAAATTTATTTCACAATGCATTGCAAACAGTTGCAGTTACATTAAATGAATGTCCGTTGTTGATAGCTCTTCACTGTAAACACGCAAAGCCGGTTTCTTGCCAGCAGACACAAGCCAGCACTGTAGTATTCATGTCTAGTTGATGCATTGGGTATAGTTACATGACACCCTGTTCCCATTTCAATTGACCAATCCGCGGCCTAAGATGTCTAATGTAGTAGAAATTCATGACAAGTCATAGGCTGCTGGAAAAATGGCATTGTTTGTCTAAAAATCAAGTTAGTATGACAAAATGGTTTAAACCCTTACAACTATTGCGAGCTAAACACTGTTGAGTTAGTGTTATTAATAGGCTAACCTGCATACTGTTAAGGCGAACCAAAAGGTTACAAGGTACATACTGTTATGTAGGCAATGCTTCAAATTGGTATACCATGGTATCCGTGAGTCACTTCTATTTTCTCACTATACACACAAGCCTTAGGCGAGAGTGTATACCAAGAAATACAATTAAGTGACATGTGGGATGTTGCATTGTATACCATATCATAGAAAATACAGTGGCTAACCCAATTGATGCTGCACATGGTGGGAAACTGGGCGTCAATACCATTGAGCATATCATGGCTTTTCTGTGTTCTGATAAAGCTGTATATTTTGGATACCAATAATGGCATTAAAATACACAATTGTTTACAAGTTGTGTAGATAACAATTAAGAAATGTTATTTGTTTTCTTACTTCATTGATGTTTTCAGTGAAAGCATAGAGACCAATGTTTGACTTGACAGGTCCTGGTAGAACAGTCTGTACATGAATGTTGTACTCAGCCAGCTCCAGCCGTGCAGTATCAAAGTAGCCCTAACAAAATAATAATGACCATAAGTACCTGATGAAGTTTCTGGCCAAGGATTAGTGTGCACATTGTTCCCAAGACAGAGCCACTTGGGAGCACCAGCCAGGGGTTTGAGGGGAAACTAGACTAACTGTTTCCTGTAGGATCAAGCAAGCATATAATTCTGAAAGAACTAACCTTTTATAATTTTCTATTTGACTTGAGATTACCACCGTTTTCGTTGATACGCGACTTTTGAAATCAAAACACCCGCGGAAATGTTTCCAAAATTTCCATCAATCATACATGTTATCAACAGATCGGATCGAAATCCACCCATTACAGCCTGCTAGCATGATGTAAAGAAGGTCGGAAGGTCACACTAGTGGCTCCGATATGTCGGTAACACACAAGACTGACGGAAATTTTGGAAACGTTTCTGTGAGTGTTTTGTTTTCCAAAGTCGCGTATCAACGAAAACGGTGGTAAGCATGATTACCATGTACAACCACGCTCTCAAGTGTAGTCTGTGGTGGGTGATTAAGCCTTACTTATTAGATGACACAACTTGATTATGATTATGCTATTGTTGAACCTAATAAAGTTCATTAACATTAAATACTGTTGTTTCCTTGAACATAAGAAATCAAAATGGCCATGAGCCACTAAACTCAGATAATGATTTATGAAATGCTGTGTAGATGATCACTCAATATGCAAGAGGCTATGAGTTTAAAAATTAAACCTACATGTACAAGGCACAACGTTTGTTATCTTTTTTACATTGTTTCTTATTAACGGATATATTTATTTAGTATAATTTCCAAAGGTGATTATAAGATTGAATTGGACATTCTGATTGGCCGAAAAGTTCGTCATATAACAATAGATTTACCCCACTAGAGCTTGGTTACTAAGCTTGCCATCTTTGCCATCTTGGCAAGTTAACATGGCGGACAGTTTATGATGAAGTTTTCATTTATTTGAACGAGGCGAGCGTGGCCCAGTGGTAGGGCGCTGGACTGGTACTCCTGAGGTCAAATCATCCTCCCAGCTGCCACTGGATGGATTCGTCTTCGGTGGCCCTGCATTCAACTCCTCCACGCTTTGTAAATAGCCAACTGGTCAGCCTCCCACCAGTTGGGATTCTTAACTTGTTATGTTTAATTTGTGTCAGATTTGTTTGTTACATGCATTTGATCATTTTCACATGCAATTTGCGCGATATAAATGTTAATAATAATAATAATTATTATTATTATTACTATTATTATTATTATTGTTATTATTATTGTTATTATTATTATTATTATTATTATTATTATTATTATATTTGAAAGGATGGAGAATTTTCAAAATGACTGCTCTCGCAGTAGTTGTAGTTCTTGATTTCACCTATTATACTAAAACAATTATACTGATACAATTATTCATCTCAGGCTCAGTGAACATTGGTGAATAATTGTTTTAGTAAAATCCAACTAGTTGGTCAAAAAAATATCGAGACAAAACAACTTTCGCTACTTAAAGCTATTCAGCTGCCATTGTTTTGGTTTTCAAAGCCGGCGCTTTTCGCTACTAGTGGGCTATAACAAGTAGCCTACTAGTAGCTCAACCAATCAGAATGCAACATTGATAATAGACCACTAGTTGGATTTTACTTATCACCAATATTCACCTTTGGCAAATAATTGTTAAGTAATTATAAAATATACATATATATAAACATTTACCATTAAACATACTGTGTTTGCCTTCCAATGCTTAAAAACCATAAAAGATATTCATAGAAACACAGTATTTAATTTGCGATAAAAAAAATCACCTAGAGCTCAAAATATGTTAGCCTAATACTATACCTGCCAACTTTTTCTGAGATATAGGCGTGAGATTTTTATCCTAGGAGTGCTGAGATTTTTGAAGACGACACGATCATTTCCGAAGATTCCCGAAGAAGTCCGAAGTCTTCCGAAGACGTCCGAAGTCTACCGAAGTTGAAGTTATCAAGAAAATGATTATGACAGATTATGAAAGTACTGCTGCTTTTCCATAGTCTTTAATCGAGTAAACTTTGCTTTATTTCTAACAACTTGAAGTTGAACTAGTAAAAGTAAAAGTCTGCAGCTCCCACAAGGGAACGAAGACGTCACATGTACAAAAACTCGGAAGTTAGCCCATACATTTTCCCGCCTTATGAGTGACCTACCAAATTTGCATACTGTGACGAAAGCAGAAACAGCCCTCGCATTTCCCAGTCCCAGTCTTAGGACGCGCATAAACGCGAAGACTTTCCCTTATAGTCAAATCAAGGATATTAAACTTTGAAGTCTTCCCCTTACAATCACATAGCTTTCATGGGACTTGTGTCAATAAATGTTGTTGCATTCAGGTGTAGGCAACTAGTTCCATAGAACAGCATTGAATTGGTTTAACAGTGAGAACTTCAAGCTTTAAGAAACATACCCTGACGACCATGCAGATTGGGCCATTGGCCATTGGGTCTAAGCAACTGCCAATGTCTTGCGTACAGGTCAGTGGATGTAGAAAAAGTTAACAGGAAATGAAGGAAGGATTAGAAGGATGACAGAAAGAGTGCCATGTTCCATGCATCCATACATGTACATCTCAAATATTAATGACTGCCATTAACTGATCAGTTAAACATTAGAAAAATTGGACAGAAGACGAAACCAGAAATACACAGTTATTCCATTTAATTTACCAGAAAAAATTAAGAAAAATTGAAAGTTAATATTTGTTACAAGTGTGATTTTTTGGGGGAGGTGCGGTGGCCTCATGCATGGTTAGTGCACTCGACTCCGGAGCAAGTGGTCCAGGGTCGAGCCCTGGCCAGGGACATTGTGTTGTGTTCTTGGGCAAGACACTTTACTCTCTCAGGGTGCCTCTCTCCACCCAGGTGTATAAATGGGTACCGGCGCATTTAATGCTGGGGGTAACCCTGCGATGAACTAGCATCCCCATCCAGGAAGGAGTAGAAATACTCCTAGTTACTTCATGCTACAGAAACCGGATAAGCTCTGCCTGGTGGGCCACAATTTGCATTTGGTTGCTGCGGTAAGACATGGCGGTAAGACGTGTTTCCACGAGCTCCGCCAACCGCCCATGTATTATTGCCTTTGGCTAAAATTTATATTGTCATTGGCCAAAATTTACAGTGTAGCATCTGTGTATGTGTTTTATAAGCGTGTGTATGTGATTTTATAAGCGAACATGGCTGAATTGAGTCAAATCAAGGAGTTGTTGAAGAATGAGTTAACGCCTATCCACGCCAAGCTAGTTATGCTGGAGGAAAACTTTAAGCAACTAACAGCCTCGTATGAATATCTTTCGGCAAAATACGACCAGCTCCTCGAGCAGTCTAAGGGCACCAATGAGAAGATTATTGGCCTCATCAAATCAACGAAAACTATGCAGTCAGAGATTAACTCAAACAAGGACATGGCTCTTAAAACAATGGCCGACACCGAGGAAATGGCTCAGTATCTCCGAAGGGATTGCCTTGAGATTTCAGGAGTGAAACCCAATGCAGAATATAGCAGCGAAAACATCGTAGAAAATATTGGGAAGGTCCTGAATGTTAACGTCACCGAGAAAGACATTTCAGTAGCTCACCCTTTGCCTTTGTACAAGAAAGATGCGTTGCCAAAAATAATTGTGAAATTCACACGCAGGAATGTTCGCAACGAGTTTTACGCGAAAAGAAAGGTCCTTGCTGGCAAGAATCTCCCAGAGGATCCCGTACTCAAAAGCTTTCTTGTGGGCATAGGCGTACGGGCACCCTCGGACTTGGGGGGGCGGTGACCTTATTGCCCGAAAAATTACAAAATGCCCGAAAGTGTCAGTTGTATATACGTACTCAAA
>JAHPZR010012491.1:0-20000 GCA_019787425.1 Platygyra sinensis | reverse complement strand
TTGCATCGTACCTGCATGATTGGAGCCAACGCATTACAATCAATGGAACTTTCTCTGATAGCTTCTCCTTGTAGTACGGTGTTCCTCAGGGTTGTTGTTTGGGCCCTATATTGTTTGTGATTTATGCTTCAAAACGTTTTGAGCTAACCAGTCGTCATCTTCCAGAAGTGCGGACGATACACAGCTCAGTATTTATCGTTCAAGCCTGGTTTGCGTGAGGGTCATGTAGGGGCACTTTCGCAAATGCAGCGGTGCATAGATGACCTTCGCCAATGGATGTAAATGGATCGCCTCAAGCTCAATGATGAGAAGACTGAGTTTCTATTCTTCGGTACGAGACAGCAGTTAGCTAAACTATGTGTTGAGCCCCTTGCTGTTGGTGATCATCTCATTCCCCCCTGCCAAGGAGCCAAGAACTTGGGCTGTTGGTTTGACCAGCAGCTCAGTATGGCCACCAATGTTAATAAAATTCGTAATGCATCATACGTTTATTTGCACAATATTAGGCGAATAGGGAAATTTCTCTCCGTTGAGTCTACTAAATTGCTTTGTATAGTCTTTATGTAGTTTTATTATCGATTGTAGGTTATTTTTATCAATAATAGATATCTGACTTTGTTAGTTCTCCTTTTTATATATCAATATTGTAATTTAACCTAGGCTTTTTAATATTTGTATACATTTATAGAGTCATTATTTTTCAACTGATTGTAACGCGCCGGTGACCATATATCAATGTAGCCGGCGCGATAGAAATGATTAGTTATTATTAATTGTTATTCCGTTTTGGGAAGCATCGCATTGAATGATCATTGGCTTATTCACGTCATTGTAAGCAAGTACAGGAGCAGACAAGATCATTTCCTTGACGCGGTCCAGCGCATCAGTACGACTTTGCAGCCAACACCACTCAGCATCCTTTTCAGTACTGAAATTTTCTCAGGACCTCGGTTTCTTCTGAAAGACGTGGAAGGAACTTTGCGAAGTAGTTCACCATCCCAAGGAAGCTGCGTAAGGACTGAACATCAGTGGGGTCTGGTTTTCCCGAATATTGCCTCAACCCTGTGTGGATCTGGTTTCAGTCCCTCGGGGGTTAGAATGTGTCCGATGAAAGAAATTTTTTGCTGTCTCAGTGGGGCTTTCTTCTTGTTCAACTTCAGATTTCTCTCACGGCAGCGGTCTAGGAAAGCAAGCACATTCTGGTAATGGTCTGCCTCCCACTCAGCAGGTGTCTTGCCAGATCCAACAATCACAAAATCATCTGCAATGACGTCTACTCCTTTAAGCCCCTCCATGTGCTTCCGGCATTTTGCGCTGCCAAACTTTTGGTGCACTACTGATGCCGAATGGTATTCGCGTCCCACGGTAACCCCCGAGTGGGGGGGGGGGGGGGGGTAAATGTTGTTAAACTAGTAGATTTATCGTTAACTTCCACTTGCCAGAAGCCATTACTGCCACCAAAAACACTAAACATTTTCTCCCCATTCAGCCTAGTTGCAATTTCTTTAATTGTGGGCATCGGGAAATGTTTCACTTTATGGAAAAATTCAGATCTCTGGGATCAGAACAGATGCGAAGCTTGGTTTCCCCCTAAGCTTTAGTGGATGGCTTGCTCACCACTAGCATACCTGATACCCAGTTATTAAGAGTCAGACCCAGTTATTTTCGAGCTATATAAGAAAGTCGCGGCGACCGTACCTCGCCGATTTTGCTGAGATTTGGCATGCAATCTTGTTTTAGGGTCCAAACTACGAAATGGATGTCAAAAAGTTCTAATTCTTTTTACTTTGGGCAATATCGAGAAGGCCGATTTTGGGTGACCTTGGCGGCCCGCCATTATGGCGGATCGAAGGAGTTCTTGTTACATTAATCCCGATCCTGCCATGGTAATTTCTCGACAATTCTTGGAAGAGACATAAAGAACTATCGGTGTTTGTCTTATTTATCAACATAGTTTCGGAAAATGATAACTTTGAACGGCCAACGGCTAAGAGGTCCTAAGAGGCTCGAAGTTATGTTTGCGTCGCTTTAAATAGTCGCAAATTTATTGCAAATTAGAAGGCTAATATCTCCACTGTTATCTCGATTAAGAACTTGCCATTTACCCTGAAGACAGCTTGTTTATTGAACAACTGATTCCCTTAATAAAAAATAGGGGAAATTTAACGGAGGCCATAAAAAAAATTATAGCACCAGACAGTCTGAACAGTTTAGCCACTGCTGAGGATCAGCCGGTTAAGCGAATACGGCAGATGTTAATTGAGAGACATGAAGAGAAAACTATTCCTGTCGTCTAAATAAAGTTATTTCCATGTTTCTCGTTTATATAGTACAAATACCCTACGTCTCAAGACGTGTTAAAAATATTGACACACAATTTCTGGTGAAATCTTGAAGTGACATGAATCATTTTGTTGTTCAATTGTAAACATTCTTCATAACACGAACTCGATTTTTTTTTTCCAAATCAAAGTATTTTGAAAATCACCCAGAACATAGGAACTCAAATATCAGTTCCAATATCTAAAAAAAACTATTTATTTTATCCATTTTACGTGGCTACAAACCATCGCGGAAATAGCGACCGACACAATTTTAGTAGTAGAGATATGCAAATTACGTCACGTCTCAAATTATGTCCTCTTTCACTGATTCAGGCTTGTAAACTCCCCTTTGTACTCCCCTTTCTCTAGGTGGCATATAAAAATCACCTACCTTAGCGTCTATTGTGAAAAAGTTGTGTGTCCCGGAAGAATTTGAAGCCTGAACGATGAACGTTGAGGAGATAACGAGGATCAGGACTGATTGACAAACTGACGTGAAATGAACATGTTTATTAACTTGCAGCGCGCGCATTCGCTAATTAAGTTTATTCACTCAATCCTACCGTGAACAGGGCGAAGAATTTTTCTTGCTGTGGTTTGATTTAAGGTAAGTGGCTTTATTTTATTTCTAGCTTTATTTCTTTGGCAATATCACCCGTACCCTCAGTGTACTTCAAAAGCGTCTCTGCTTTTCAGAAGGTAACAGAACAAAAGTTGAGCTCAAATTGATTACTTGGTAATTGAATTACTCATAGTGATCCAATGTTAACTTGTACTTCTTACTTTTTATTTCAGAGTTTTTGATTTCTTCGTCGATGTCCAGTTCTAAATGGCTTTCATCGAAACAAAGATGAAGTAACAATGGTTAGATGTGGGTTTTCAAGGTTTGTTACGGACAGCTGCGGACAAAGCATAGCATCAAGCGAGTGCGTATCGCTTTCGCAATGCACCAGAGATATAAGGCCTCATCTCAAAGGTTTCAACGTTATCGATGCTTCGCTTAAAAGCGAAATTCAACTACTTTGGGCAAGAGCAGGTACTGATTCGAATTACGTATCTATTTTGTTGGAAACATTTTCGATGTTCTATACCCACTCTATCGATGGTTTCAAGAATTACATACGACTTATCATTAGCGCCCGGTAATAAGGGCCTGTTTACATGGAGGGAGGGTGCCCCGGCTAACCGGGCTACCCGACTAGAAGGGTTGACACATGGCCCTCCTTTACATGCAACTTACCTAACCGAGACAGTGAGTGGGCTGCGTAAATTATCTTTTGAGCGGCCGCTAAACGCAACAAACAAAATGGCCGACCAAAGAAACGTTTTGGTGGCAAGTATAATTTTTATTGCCGTATATTTTCAGTGTACAGGACTTTTGTTTATGGTAACTACGAAAAAAAATTCACCTTCCACCGTCATGTTTTCGCGGCTTCCTCGGCTAGCCGGGATAGCGGGATAGCACGACAGGAAGCGTTTACATGGTAAAAAGCTATCCCGTCTAGCCTGATGCCCTTTTTCTTTTTATTATTATTATTATTAATATTTTTATTTTGTGACTATTCCTGTAAAGTAGCTGGTTTGCTAAGTGTTTGGTCACGTTAATAAACTTACTTACTTACTTACTTACTTACTTAAGTAGACAGGGCTCCCCGGTTAGGTGGGCTACCCTGTCTAGCATGAACGCTTAAATGCGTTTTCTAAAGACACGAATGAAAAGTTAGCTTATCCAGGGTAGCTTGGTTAGCTGGGTAGCCCGGTTAACCGGGGCAACCTCCCTCCACGTAAAGAGGCCCTAGGCTAGGAAGTGACATGGAGCGGAATATTCTTGAGTAGGTAAAATCTTCGTCTTGGGAAAGGACATCCTGTTGATGACATAGTTGACATGGAGAATCTAACTAAGCGGACCATTAGAAGAGTACGATACCACTTATTACACTGATGGTGACAACTCTATTTTTTCTTTTTTTTCTCGATCGTGCCAACTCTCTTATGCGACAATGAATTTTGCCTGGGCTGATCGCTCTGCATGACTTTTTTTGCGAATTTCTCCCTTGTTTAAAGTTTTTATTTTTGCTTTTGGTATATATATCCCACTATAACGTTTCTAACGATACTTCCCTAATTACAAGTACTATCTTTGCAGGCCTTTTCAACTTACTGCAGGAAGCCAAAAACATCACAATATGTCCACGGCATCGGGATGTCTACGGAACACGGTGGATGTCGGGAAAGAAAAGATGTAGCATACCAAAACGTTTTAGTGGACATAACACCAAACTTCCACCAAAGGTAGACAGAGGGGTCTCTTTTGCTCAAGCTAAAGCTCTCTATCAAGAGCTGGGGATAGTCATTGCTATTGGCATGCGTAAGTACAGGTCACCAAAGGAACAAAATATTTGTACGAATTATAATTCGGTGGTTGATTCTTTCTTTATCATTGTATAAGTAGTCAAAAGAGCTCAAACCTAAAGAACAGTTACACAAAAAATGGAAGCGTGTATGACCTTGATGTAGTTTCAGTCAGCATCGTAGAGAATCAATCAAAAAGTCTTCTTTAGTCCCAATCATAGTTACTTCGTATAACTAGCACAAATAACCTCGTTTACTTCTTTAATAATATATATTCTTACTTTATATATAATCATGAACCTTTTCCCCATTCAACCGGCAATGCACCAGAAACCCGGGATTGGGGTAGTTTTTTTTTGTTCAAAGTTCAAACTTCTCAGTAATTTTGTTCACCCTGACTTCAAGTCGGCACCACTGTTCGTTGGTTTCGCTGTATAATGTAACTTGTGCCGCTTAATTGCTTTTTTCAATGATTGGCATTTGTTTTCATAGTCGACTTACAGCAGTATTTCTATATCTTACCATTCAGCTATTTGCCGAGAATGTAGAATGAAGATAAGAAGCAAATCCCTTCCGATGACCAATAAGGATGACTCAATAAATGGGACTATTGAAGCACTTGTAAAAGGACTGACCAAAGAGGGAAGTGAAGTGAAGGGACGTCTGCGAGAGCATCTCATTGATGTCGGAGGCGCTGGTCGCTTTGCGACTGACAATCATGACTATGATATTGGTAACGATGATAACAAAGATGACAATGATGACAATTATGATGATGGTGCTGCTGCCAGTGACTATAATGAAGTTGGTGGAGGTGGTGCTGATGTTACTGGTGGTGTCGGTGATGGGGATGAGTATGGTACTGGTGGTCAGAGTAATGGTGAGGGTAATGACGATGATGACCATGTTGTTGTTGGTGATTCTGGTGGTATTGGTGAGGGTTGTAATGGTGACCTTGGTGGTGGTGGTGGAGGCGGTCATGTTAAAAAGGCGATGATAAAGGCAGAAATGGCGCTCATCGGTCTGAAAACAGTGATGGTAATGGGTAGCCTTGGAACTTGACAGTGATCACGAACATGTCATTACAGAGGATTATTCACAGGAAACAGTATTTGTGAGTAACACATATCCTTTGTCAGTACATCTTATTATCAAAGGGAGGTCTGGTACTCAACGGCAGTCTCTTGCATTGCAAAAGTAAATATAAATGTAAATCTATTTAAAGTGGTTATGCACTTAGCTATACAGGGACGAAGCTTAGCTTGCTTGGCTTGAGGTATTTCACTACTTATTATTACTAACTCATGAATAATATATGTATTGCGAAATATGTTTTGTTTCATGTCATAAATGGATATCAGAAAAATGACGTAATTTCTATAAACAAGACCTAAGCTGCTTATACATGTTATTTACGCAGGTTTTTTCACCTGCGAAAGTAGAGCTCGCAACGAACACATTGTGTGACGTGAAAGAACGAAAGAGTCTGATGGCAGACGTAGAGAGGCTTCACGTTGTTAGCTTCAGGAAACAAGAGCTGAACAATTTTCTTACATGTTGCGGACCATCCCCAGTCAGAGAGGTGGACATGGGTTCGTCGTCGACTACAACCGAGCGTACCAGGCGAAGGAACATTTCAGAAGCAGCTGGGGTTATGGTTACGGTTTTGCAGACTTTGTCTCCAAGCCACCCTGGTGAATTATGGAAAGACTTAAGGGACTCGGGTAAAATCTGTGAAGCATTGAACGTTACCAACAGAGCAGAGTTAAACGAGATTACTGCAAAAGAAAGCGATATGAAATATCTTATTGCGCTTTCTGAAACCTACAGCAACGCTACAAGTGGAAATGTGAGAAAACAAGTCCTCTCCATCATGGCTGATCTTACAACATTTGAAGAAATTCGCAAGTTCATACCAGGGTTAACAAAATACATGTTTTGTGAGGCACGGAAGCATCAGTTACTTTCCGGTCGTGGGGCGCCTGAATCTGGTCCCAGGTGTAAAATTGATCTCAAGGAGCTAGATCATTTCCTAAACTTCATCACAAGTCCTTATATCATACAGGATTTGCCATTTGGAGAGAAGTTTCTGAAATTGTCTTCTGGAGAAGTGGTGCAAACGCCAAATGTTATCAGAATGTCTGTCAACGAGCGCATTATTAACCAATATCTTCAGTGCTGCAACGAGACCGAGAGAGACCCACTGAGCAGAAGCACACTGAGACGAATTCTTTCAGCTTGTCGTGCGTCAACAAGGCAATCTCTTCATTAGGCCTTGATTATTTTGTGTCGGAGGGTTGCAAGGCTTTTGATGACCTCCATGAATTGACCGACAAACTTGCCGACTGTGGGATTAAGACTAACGAGATCCAGAATCTCCAGACGAAACTAAAGGCAGGGAAGAATTATCTTAAAATTGACTTCAAAGTGAGTGTTTGGTTTAAGTAAAGTTTAGCACACCTTTGTTGATAGCACAGCTAAATAGTTTTCAATGATCGTGTCTGTTTTGTATCATTTCTATTTTCCCGGGCAGCTAAAGTCACAACTTTTAAGAGTGAAGCAATTGTAAAATTGTAACGAAGTCAACATGAAATGCCTTGGACGCCGGTGCGTATCAATGTGGACAATTGCGTCAAAATAGGCATTATGTTTGCACAGTGGGTACTTTTGATCAATAACTCGGCTTGGGTGAATACCGGTGTAGCATGTTCGGCAGGTTCACAAACGTGAAGAAATTACTGTGTTTACATGACCTCATGAAAACGGCTATTTTACCTATTAGAACATTATGATGAATTTTATAAGCTCATACATATTAATATTAGTATAATTCTACTAGTATAATATACTAATTCAAATGCTGTAATCTAATTGGCTGAGCCACTGCACACTATCATGCAGTGGCTTGATGTGGTGGACAAAATTTTTCTCGTTTCTCCAAAGTTTTCAGTAAAAGAACATTTTGAAACGAACGAATAAACAACATTCCTGGCAAGAGTAAAAGGGGGGCATTTAAATGCAGTTTCTTGAATTAAAAAATCTCGAAAATTTTTAAAGAAACTAATAAGGGTACGCGACTGCAAATGTCAAAGTGACAATTAATTCAGTTTGCGCGAATTATTTTAAGTGTGACGTTCAATTCCCCAGCGTAGTAAATGCAAAACCAATTACTTTTCGACTTTAAATTGAAAACTGGTCTAGTATATATGTACTTTTCTTATCAAACAGGTCAATGTTTCCAGCTGTTCTCGTGTTGCTGATCACTGCACCCAATATGCCCTAAGCGACTCCACGGACCCGTCCTTCAAGAGCATCTGTAGTCATGATCATGACTTGTTGTGTCGACGTTGCCAAGACCTTAAAGATGTGCTGAGTGATATCAATATGGCAATCCAGAGTAGTCAGTTTGAACAAGAGTATGACAAAGAGGACGCTATGTACACCTTTCAAGAGGCCGTCCGAGCGATTCAGCTCTGGAAGTCGCACCAGCTGCGACTTTTAAATCAAGATGCCGCACGTACTGATTGCATTGATTTTCTCGACAACAATAGTGTCCTACTTATTCAAGACTGGGCCATGAAGTTCCTGCCGCGGCAGTACCGGGAATCACAAGGTGAATGGTTTGCAAAGAAAGGGTTTTCTTGGCACATCACTGTGGCAATCAGAAAGAAGAGAGTGAGATGGAGACACAAGCCTTTGTGCACGTAGTTGAGCAATGTAATCAGGACAGTCCCTGTGTTGTAATGCTCATGGAGCATGTTTTGGCCACCCTGAAGAAAGAAAACCCCGATATCAATCGTGCCTTTTATCGTCAAGACAACGCAGGGTGTTATCATGCTGCATACACTATTCTAGCGTGCAAAGAAGTCAGTAAGAGAACTGGCGTCTGCGTTCAACGTTTGGACTTTTCAGATCCCCAGGGAGGAAAAGGACCGTGTGATCGATTTGCTGCAACCATGAAAAACCATGTACGTGCCTTTATCGACGAGGGCAATGACGTCAGTACAACTGCACAATTCGAAAAGGCGCTGACGTCACATGGTGGAGTTCCTGGAGCTCGAGTGTCCTTGATACAAGGCTCGTTCTCTGACAAGCTAACAGTGAAGTTGCCAGGAATCAGTAAACTCAATAATTTTGAATTCGAGGACGAAGGAGTAAGAGTATGGCGGGCTTATGGTGTCGGTGAAGGAAAGCTTTTTCCGTGGTCAAATTTTAAAGGTACGTAATATTTTTCCTGAACACAGAATAAACCTCCGTCATGCATGATCGTAAAGGGAAAGGATATCTCTATTTGATGTAGCAGCCCTTGTGACATATAATATGATTGGCTTGCTACCCAAGCCAAAAACAGAAGACCAAACAAATGAAACAATGACTTACACTTAAAAACAATAGAAGCTGTTTACAATACCAAACAAAAGCAGGTTATGGGAGCTGCTACACTACCGTGTGATCTTTTCCTTTCGGTTTTAGTACTATACTGACGTTTGCGGCAAAAGCATCCTTAGCTATAACAAACTAGAGCAAAGTGTCCAATTATGAATATCACTTGACAAGCTACCTACTAGTAAAAGTTTCATTGTTTAAATTGTGTCAAGACTATAACCCAACGTGGGTCTCAATCCCGCTCGTTCTGTGGTAGGGATGGTAAACTGTTATAGGAGACTCCGGGTTTTTCTTACGGATAATACGCGCAGCCATTTCACCCGTTGCTTGAAATCGTTAATACTGAGCAATTCGCAAAAGTTTTTCCCTGTTAGCACGCTCTTTGCAATTTGCAGATATAATTAATGCAAATGCGAATTAAGTTGTCATGTATATTACATATTTATTTATAATCCATCAAATATTTTCGCTCGCGCGATTGGTCTAAACACGTCAAGTGACTGAATATTTCCCATCTAAAACTGGGAAATATCCGAGAATATTCTCTAATTTTCAAAACCGCGCGCGTTGCGAAAAAGATTGGAGGGGTAAAAAACACAATAGCCTCCATTTGGGGCGAAAAATATGCTAGGATATTTATCCTTGAACATTATCAGCCTCGTTGCTCACAGTTTCTCGAGCTACGCTCTCGGAAAACTGTTCCATTCTCGGAACAGAAAATGTCCGCGTACAAATATCCCAGCATATATTCGCGCCAAATGGAAGCTATTTAGTAAATAAACCCCTTCAGGCGGCTGGTATGTCGGCTGATAATGTCCGCGGCTGAAAGATTGTCCGAAAAATGAACGTTTTGGCCGAAGAAGCGAAGCTTCGAGGGCAAATGTGAAATTTTGAGGACAATCTCTCAGCCAAGGACATTATCAGCAGACATACCAGCAAGCCAGAAAGGGGTTTATTTATTTATAACCCTCCCATTAATTTTCAGTTCGCAATAAACCGCTCGTAAACTGATGATAAAAAAGCCATTGGTGATCTGATGGCGAGTGCGGTGATTGACGTGAGGGAGCAAAGTAAATTTGATTGGTTTAACTAACTTTATTTCCACTGTGATTGGACCAAATTTGACAAGCTGTCAACTGAATTAATTCTCGTAACGCCCCTTGGATCAAAAACTCGAAAACTTAGCGCTTTTGTTCATATATTCCGACGTACTGTTCATAAACTTGACTAGAAAGAAATGTATTTCAGTCTCAGAATTTACATCTGTGAAACACGGAATCTGTAAAATCTGTAGCACTTGAAGGTGGACTGATTTTTCGTCGCTCTCTCGCTTGAAAAGAAGTACTTCAGCGCTTGTTGTTGTTTGAGCTAAAGGTCACTGGGGTTTCATCTCGCGTTGGTTTTCACGGCCTCTCTTTCCGAAGTAGAGAATGGTGTTAAAACATGCCGAATTTGCAAAACTTTCTGGAGCATTCAGACCAAGCTGCGACTGTATGGTTTTCCTTCCACTGAATTTTCTGGTTTCTGCGTAAAAAAGGTTTCAACATGGTTCAAGTGCAACTGGAATTTTTGTCTCCTTCCTCCACGCTAAAGTCGGACGCGAACGGTTGGTTTATTTTATAGTTAGTTATCACATTGTATTAAATCTTTATTTTGTAAAATGAATCGGTTTAAATTTACGTAGCACTAAATATTAAAAGTCTACTCGTGACTTTCTCCACCTTCAAAGACATTGACAGCGTATTTTGGTGACTTTATTGTACTTTCCGGAACAGCACTTGCCATCAGCTTTTTAATGTAATCATCGCTAGACTCAGTAACACCAGTTTGGTTTCCTTCCATATTAAATAAGAGAAAAGAAAGTTGAAATTCTTGGGCCTGACTGTTTTTCCTCGACGGAAACAATCAGAGGACAAATATCGACGCGGGCGGGGGTTATTGCGTGATACCTGTCCGGCAATTTAGATCACGTGACGTAAAGTAGCCAATAAAATCAATCAAAAATTAATGGGTGGGTTATAATATCTATATATATGTCGCTTGTAAAACCGTCGAGAAAAGGTTATTTACCATGATCATTATTTCTTTCAGGTATTGAAGCTCACAATGCTACCGTTGCAGCAACCGATGCTTCATTTTCACATGGCAACTTCCGCCCTATCAAACCTAGGAAGTCAAAGAAGAAACCTCCCAAAACATCAGATGTTGGGTTCGAGAGTGATGAAGATGACTGTGACGAGATGAATGAAGGAGATGCGAGAACCAGTTCGCCGAAATTATTCGCCTGTCCAAACGAGGGTTGCATTCGTGTCTATAAACGTTATGGATCAATGGTAAATCATGTAGCTTATGGAAAATGCGAATTCCAACCTGAAAGAGAGTCTCTCCTAGACACGGCGAAGATTATGTACAGCAAGAAGCTCTGGGGTGGTGAGCTCAATCTAAAGATGGGCATTACTGGTTCTACTGCTACCGTTGTCCCATTACCAGATTCACAGAAGAAAGAAGAAGAAGGATGGGCTCTAAGAGCAACAAAAAAGCAAAAGCCTTTAGCGAGAAACAGAGAAAATTCTTAGAAGAAAAATTCATGGTTGGCGAAACCACTGGAAGGAAACTAGATCCTGTGACAGTGGCAAGACAAATGAAAATTGCCCGAGATGTTGATGGTCAGAGACAATTTTCACACGAAGAGATTTTGTCTTCCTCGCAAATTCAAAGTTTCTTTTCACGGCGGGCAAAATGCAAAGCCTCAGAAGCCCAGATAGTTTCCGACAAAGACTATGAAGCTGCTGAAAACGAAGAAGCGCTGGCAACTTTACGAAATGAGGTATTGGAGCATATACAGCCCAAGCACCCAGTTATGTACGATGGTTACAATCTTTGCGACCTGGTCACTTCACAGAAGCTGAGTAAATTAAAAATCAGTAAACTAAGCGAAATTTGTCGCTCGTTTAAACTGGAAGTGCCTGCTCAACAAGGAAAACGAAAAGCTCCGTTTGTTGGTGCGTTAACGGCAATGGTATCGGAGTGTTCCTGCTACCACTCAGCCACATCTTCTGTGAGCCCCTGAAATAAGAGTTGCATTATGATTGTGATAACTTGCAAAACAACTTGTCTTAGAGTTTGCGAAACCTTAGTTTTTCCTCATTAAGAGTTACCTTTCGACTGTAGTTACATTTTGCTGTAGAGCAGACGGCCATCCGCGGCCCTCCCCTACACCCCACTACTAGCCATCAAAAAATGTAGATTTACAGCTAGACGGAAAGTATCATCTTACCGTTTCTTCGGTCACAAGAGACCATGAAGTTTGAACAACTTAAACCCTTCTAAGAGATAACGCCATGTAAGCTATGCCTTGAAATTGACAGAGCATGTTTTACACCCAGTCCGTAGTCCCAGTCAGTCCACAGTCGGCAGTCGATGTCTTACACTGACGGCATTTAAAATATCCCCATACCAACTTTACGGTATCATATCATCGTTACTAATATTATAAATAAAAAACTTGCAGTTCCGCTTAACAAATACTACAAATACTACTGTAACTGTTAAATCTAAAAATTGGTTTTATTAACTTAGCTGTAGCATTTGCACAATGTCAGGTGGCCAAATGAATAAATTTAATTAGCGATATAGCGCGTCTCAAGATGTTGATTTCACAGGAGCTTGTCACAAATTCATTCGCCGTATTTTATCAACATTCATAGTTCTGCGTAGGAAACTGAAAAAACATGTTTTTCATGCCAGAAAATAGGGATTTCAATATAACATGAGTGAGAGGAATTTATAAAAAGATTATCAATTGAACAAGCACTTTAACGACTTCAAATCTGTAATTTAGAATGTCAGCGAAGACTGTTTACAGTACAACTAAGTGACCGGTAGAACATTTTCGCTAGAAATAGCACACGCAATCTTGAAACCTGTTTTTCAACACAGCTCTTCGAATCACATAAGCAAGAAAACATGAAAATTGTATTATTTAAGCGACAGGAATCGTTTTCTATTTTTCTCGACTAATATTAGCCTGACAAGCTGTTCCGCAGAAAAGGCTAAATTATACCAATAATATAATTTTTCATTCTACGCCGTTACGACTCCCCCAAATTTTTATTAATGGGATCAAATCAGCAATAACTAGGCTACACTCTGGGTGACTAGTTGTTTCTCAAACGGGATAACACTGGAGATATCAGCCTTCCAATTTGAGGTAAATTTACAACTTTCCAAATTTAGGAAAAAGTACCATCTTGCTTCTTGGCCGTTGGCCGTTCAAACGTATCATTTTCCGAATCTATTGTCATGAATAAGACAAAGAAGGTTAGTACTTTATGTCTGTTACAAGAAGTGGCAAGAAATTACGATGGCAGGATCAGGATCGATGTAACAAGAACTCCTTCGGTCCGCCATAATGGCGGGCCGCTAAGGTCACTCGAAATCGACCTTCTCGATATTTTCCAAAGTAAAAAGAATTGGAACTTTTCAACACCCATTTCGTAGTTAGGGCCCTAAAACAAGATTGCATGCCAAATCTCAGCAAAATCGGTGTGGTACAGTGGCCGGCCAAAATTTGAATCTTATAGACTATGACTCTTACTTGGTTCGTCAACAAATCTGTCTCTTTGTTAAATTAATTCCTCACAAGAAGTTCCTGGAGACGAACTTAGTTTCGAGCCGGGGTCTACAGTGATTCGCCCAGGAGGTTGGCGCTCATATATGTGGCTCGTGGAAGATTCTTCGATTCACAGTTTAAGGCAGAGTCTCCAAATACAGAACATTTCGAAGGTGGCCTTGAGTACTCTTTGCACAGCTTCCCACAACCACACACTGGACATTTTTCGGATTGTCTGCACTTGATCCACACGATCCCCCGACAATTAAGTGTGCAAAACCACATGAAGCCATTAAATACAATTTCTAACTTTAATATAGATGCAGGATTCTCCAGTTCCGTATGTTATTTACAAGTAAAAAAACAAGACAGGGTCAGAGTAAATTTAAAGCAAGTGCGTGCGTACGTTCTGCGCAATTTGATACCAGGGAGGGCACACCTATTAGCACAGAAAATGATTGGGTATGAGAAAGCAAATGACATAAGTGTAATAAAACTTAATATATATTAAAAAAACAGCAGCAAAACAATGAGTTACAAAAAACAAACAGACAAACAAACAAATAGTAACAATTAAAATAAATAAACAACGCCGCCGCTCTCACGCGACCTTGGAAGTCCTGTGTCCGAGATCTTTTTGTAGCCTGGCAACCGTCGAGACTGTTTCGAACAAGCTCTGAAGCCGCAGCAATGTGACAATTTCTTATCACGGTAAGCGAGATTAAGGTAAGAAATAACTCCAAGTATTAGTAAACTATTTATTCTTCTAGTTTTCCTCAAGATTTTTCCCGATAACGATTTATAAACCGACATTTTTGTCGCGTGCATTCTGTGCTCGCTGACCGCTACATGTTTAAGCTTAATTATTCAAAATTAGCCTTTGCTAAACATGTTCGTTTGCAGCTAGAAACTGTCTTTAAATTGCTATAACTGATATCTAGAGGCTTAAAACAATTATTTAACCGGATTGAGACCACAGGCAAACATTTCAGGGTCAACGTTCGAGATAATAATCGCGGCGTGAAAGGTCAAAATGTCAAGCGATTAGCTCAGGTGTCTGGTTTCAAGACGCTGTCAAATTTTTGCGTTTTATTTACCCAAGCTAAATTTGCGATAAAAAGTGAGATGAAGTGATACTTTTATCCAGAAAAATAGTTTTGGGAGGTAAATCCATGTACCAGATTGACTTTTTGGTCCACGAATTTGACCTAACTTTGGACGTGACGCGACATCGCCGTCGCGTATAATTTTGAAAATTTGTTAAAAATTCAGGTTCAAATTACATGTGGATCTGACAACGCGAAATAAGTACTAAAACATTATATTTTAATAATATGGGTTAGCTTTTCCAGCCACGCACAGCATTTTGGCTTGCCAGCCTTCGCAAAAAGTGCAATTTCAGGGCCGAGTTTGGCTCTTTTAGGGGCAAAATACAAAAGGCGGTCTGGAGAAGAAAATAAAAATCCAAACAACCTCAAAGTTACTGTTTTGAAACAAGTTAGTAAAAACCTTCTTCCTGACAAATTTTCAGAAAATCGATTTTTTTCTATCTTGCATAGGTATAGATGACCGTTACAGCAAGTCGCTCTTAAGTGATCATGCTTTGCATCGTAATTACAGGGTTTAACATACTCAGTTGTGTCAAGCGAAGCAAATTAAACATTTTCTCTTTGGAGCAACAGGGTCACGTGATTGACCACGCCCTAAAATGCGAAAAAACCATCACTTGGATTCCCACTACTAGACAAGTAGAAAAGTTAAGTTTTTATACATTAAATCTTTGACTCGTTTTAGGTGTCTAGGAATCCGATTGGAATGGCATTGAACGCAAAACTGATCCAATTCTATTTGCTGTTTTCTGCTAATGCCAGTCCTTCTCCAAGCTTAAATTACAATACTAACAACATATGAAATAATTTTGCCTCATTCCAGGCGGTGTTTCAAGGTAAATGTTAAAAGTCATTATTCAGATGTAAAACTGGTTCAGTAGCTCATTGCTAACTAGTGGGAATTTCGAGTTAATATATTTTGTGCAAACTTGGACGTGATTAGTCACGTGAAAGACAAATGTAACATATTCTACCTGAATTTGGCAGGGCTCTTGCCTACAATTGACCTTAAATTGTCATCTTTGAGATAGTTTTCATTTCTCTTATTTTAGACAACCCCCCCCCCCCCCCCCCTTAAAATGTACAGAGACCCAGGACTTAATTCACCTGAGTGTTTTGGTCGATTTGCGCTTCGTTCGACTCCAGAAATAACGTATTCAAAAAAAAACCCTCAGTTTTCGTCTGGAGACCTTTTGTTCAACGAAAAACAAAAGAAACCTTTTGTTTCGCTTAGTTTTATTATTCGTATTTATAATTACACTTGTCATGAACTGCGCGCACTGCTGCTTCGTTAGGCGCTAAACGGGAGCGGATATGAATTTGTTTTGTCGTTACACCGATTCGATACAAGGCCCGTCGGTTTTTATTTTTGGTCTGTTTCTCTACTTATTCACAAACCAAAACATCTATTTACAAATAAACCGGTGCTTTCGAAGCTGCTAAAACTAATCGTTTAAGTCTGCGTCGCGTCGAAATCCGCCTTAGAAAGATTTGCTCATAAAGATGCCGCTTCACCCAAAACTGAGGATTTTTTTGCATACGTTATTTCTGTAGAACGAAGCGCAAATCGACCAAAACAATTACGGAACGATGCGGTTCAAGCCAGTCTGCCAAAAATTAGCTCGATCTACAAAAAATGAAAATCTGCCCAAAAGCCGATATACGCCTTTTTTGCACGAAGTCCTTCAATTAGTCTACCTTAGTCAGTCATTTCAGGAAAAAAAAACAGATCGTTCCACAATTAACGAGGGGTGGGTGGGTGGGGTAGGGGGGGGGGGAATTTAGTCAGATCATCCCGCTCACTAAAAGTCAAGAAAACTTTGTATATAGAAAAACTACGCACTCAAAGTTTGTATTATGGAACCAGTTTGCTAGATTCTCGGAACGAGTTTACACAAATTAGCATCTTCCTTGACTGCATTCGCGTTTGAACAGCGGCTAGCTATTCAGGGAATGTAGACAATTTGCCTTCGAGCTAAGATTCTTACCACAAGAAGGGGTATCGAATGTTCTTTGCGAGCATGCGAGCAGTGCGCTTTAATATTTTTGAGAGCACCAGCAGTGATCAATTTTCTCATTCGAGCAGCGAGCACTTTAGAAATTACAAATGGCGAGCAGCGAGAAATTCGTAAATTTTCCGCCAGCTGGAATCTCTCTTTATTAAAACATTGTTTTTTGTTTTGTTTTGCGCCAAGTAATCTGGCTGAAAGTTTCAAAACAAGACAACAGACACAATGCTAGGTAACAGGACAAGGCCTTATCGCGGTTCAACCATTCCCAGTAGCTTACAGCCAATTATGCCTTGTTTAATATACCGCTTGCTGCAAAATTACTTCACGTACCTTGTAGCTCCACAAGAGTCAGTAGGTGGACTCTAAACGGGATCTGAAGCTTCTAAGGCGTTGTTTACAAGCAAGTAGGTTTCCTCTCAAGAGGGTTAAAGATAGCCCACCTTTACAAGCGAATTGTTTCAGGTAGGGTTACCCTGCTACCCGGAACTTGACTCAGGCCGGTCAGTTTCAATAAACGTCAACAAAACGAGGAAATATTTTTTCAGAAACATTCATGGCGCACGCATGTGTCCACAGTGTTGACAGTGTTTCCCAGTTTACATGTACCACACAGGGAACATTGTTGGCCAGGGTCAGTTTTGTTTTACGCTTACGCTACACGGCAGGGAATTTTAACGAAAATCCGAGCATAAGAGCAAAATTTTGCGAGCACGAGCAAGCGAGCACGAGCAAGCGAGCACGAGCAAGCGAGCACGAGCAAGCGAGCACGAGCAAGCGAGCACGAGCAAGCGAGCACGAGCAAGCGAGCACGAGCGAGCGAGCACTCATCTAATTTTTGCGTGCAATTCGAGTAAAGGCCAAATTTTGCGAGCACTTTCAAATTGGATGGGACCATTTGATATCCCTACAAGATAGTCAAGCAAACGTGGGCTAGCCAGAGTTGTAGAGAAGAAAAAATTTATGTTGCTCCCCAACAGGAGTCGAACCTGTTATCTTCCAGAATACCGGTTGGACGCTCTGACCTCCGAGTTGTTCTCATGGCGACAAAAGTCGTAAACTACAGCTTCTTATAGTGACACTTGTCCTGCCATAATAGAAAGCTCAGATATATCGAAATGGCAAATGTAGATAAATGATAAGTGAAATGCTGACCTGGGTTCGACTACCGTTGGGGAGCTAGGGGAGTAATTTGCGCTAACGGGAATGGCTCGCACATGATGACTCGCTGGCTCACACTTTGTGCAGACCAGGCTATCGCTGGATGCCGACTTCCGCCTCTCCAGCTCCATAGGAGAAGCTCATGTTCTCAGTGCACCCGACTGTTCGCTCACTTTTTGTATCAGTAGCTGGTTGAAACACGATTGCAACATATGGAGCCGGCGGCAGGAGATATGTAAATTGGCAGTAAACGATAATAGCCACCGAGAAGACACCAAGCAGCATTAAGAGGAGAACTAAATATCATCTGTCAGACCATTATCTGTCAAGTAAAACTTACCTAAATATTTCACTGAAAAGACAGGAACTCCCAGATACTTTCTCGACGGGATGCTGCTCAACGCCTATAGCCTAAAATTAATTAATGGTTCATGGATGGTGTACTCCGCTCGGCTTCATTGATCGGGTAATTAACATAAGTTTACAAACTGTTCACTTTAATTTATGTGCTTAACTCAGATGATCAGTCATGCCTTCACATCTTTCTCTGCAGTTCAAAAAAAAACGACCTTTCATTTACTCATTTAAATACTTCATCATCTACGGGTATATCACAAACTCACATACTATTCTCATTGCATAAATATAGATTACTTCATAATTGCTGAGCACGTACGATTTTTATTCACGAGTTGTGAAGTATCACAATCAAACGAGCGAAGTGAATAAAGTGAACAGTTGAATAAAATTCGTACAAGCGAACTAACCATGAAGAAATTTGTTTATTATATTTGCACTGAGATATTACAAACGTTTGTAGCTTTAAATCACAGTCAACTGACCACAAAAGACACGGAAGTCGCGAACTCGATATCGCCGGTTTTTATTTCAGTAGACCCAATATATAAATACTGTCAAAACTCCTAAAATACTGAATTCGAATATGCTTAAAAGGCGAAACCGCACTTCTAAAATAATTAATTTCAAGAAAAAAGATTACAAAGCCCATTCAAAGAAATTTAGCTAGGCTTACGTATGACAATTGAAGAGTTTCTGGAAATATTAGCTCATATAAGCTTTCATACTAACAAAGGGTTTCTACTCTGAATCGGAGTCGAGTACTTTTAGTTTTTTATACCTCTTTGTGGACTTAATCTCGGTTTTTGGAGTGGCCAAGGTCAGTGATTGATTAAGGCTGTTGAATTGACCACCATGAATAACAGCACCGGTAATAAAGAGCGACATCGCTTGCTGGCCTTGTTGATAATCTGCGGCTGAACCAGCTGAATGAACTGTGGTCGAAGAACATTCAGAAAATTGAGATAAATTCGATTTCTCGACAGCATTCGCTCCCTGTACTTAGTTCACTCAAAGTATGAGACAAGTTTACTTGCTATTGTACAGGAACAACCGAATGATTTGTCACACTTTGAAGGTTTTTGTGTCCCAATAGTTGAATTATGTCTGTCGCCGGGATATCGTTGTTTGCCAAAGCCTGAATCTTGGTTTTGCGACCGCGATGGTTTGTCACATTCGGTCCAAGTCCGGCTTTTTCTGCCATTTTCCTCATTAATGAGTTAAGTTTGTTCTGGCCAACGGCCGAATTTTTGCACCAAGGTTTGGAAGATTCTTGTTTTGTGCAGCTGTTTACCTCGAGGCGGAATGGAACGTCGCTGTCGTTCATTTCTGTTGGTCGTTTCTTCGTGAAAAATTTGTAGGCAGCAACGAGATCTTTTTCACTTCCACGAACCGAAAACATTTTCGGTTTTATTTGTCTAACATCTCGGGGGTTTTCGCCAGTTCGAGTCTTAGTTTGTCTCTCCCAATTTTCTAAAAATTTCTCTCCATTTGTATACTTTGCCGTAGTTGCACGTCACCCCAACACATATTTCTCAAGTAAAGCAACATTCTGTTGAGTTTTCTTTCTTGTATTTTCGTTTTCTTGGTCCTCGATATAAAATTGTTCCACTGAATTAACAAACAAACCTTGCAAACCTTGAAGCCATGATTCTGGGAACGCAGGGAACGCTGCAAACATTCACTCTCA
>JAHPZR010012487.1:32500-33896 GCA_019787425.1 Platygyra sinensis | reverse complement strand
TGATGGTTGCAATCGGATATTTTTGTTTACTCAGAAGCAAAAAACTATTGTAGTCGAAAAAGGTCATTTCAACGACCTTTCAAACGAATATAAATTTAAATATTTGCCGAAATGAGTTTGTGGTTAAAAAAAGGTTTTTTGACCAGCGCTGTGGTTGGAACTTTTTCTCGACGAAAATCCCCTGTTGCAGTTGAGTTAAACCTTAATCAACATAGGAATCTTACCAACGTCGTTGAACAAACGCGCGAACGCGAGCACATGGAGCGATCGTAGCAAAAGTTGCCATCTACGTCATGTCTTCTCGGGATACGAAAATGAAACGAACATTGCTCGACAGTGGTCTCGAGTTGTTGGCGAAAGAATACGAGAAAAACCCGAGTTACGGACACACACGTGTGCACGATAACATGGTGCCTTGAGCTCTACGAGCACTAGGCACAAAAGCCCGAGTTACGGACACAAACGTATATACACGATAACATGGTGCTTTGAGCTCTATGAACACTAGGCCTCTACGTGTACTAGGCACAAAAAGTGAAGGGGAGGACACTTCATGACATATTACACGAACGGCAAGTGTTACGGACGCACACGTATGCACGATAACAAGGTGCCTTGAGCTCTACGAGCACTAGGCACAAAAAATGATATTTACAATTGTAAATATATAGAAATATACTAAAAGCTTCATTTTAGCAAAAAAATTATATAAAATGTTTGTATTTACAAGATAACAGCAATAAAGTGTTCTTAAATATTACATCATGGCTCCTTCTTGAACTTCAATATCAATGTCAACATTGTTAAAATCACAAAATCAATCAATCAAGTTTATTGTCATACGTGAGGCATGGTTGCCCAGTTGCCCGAGCCAGAAGCTCATGTTTAAAACGTAAGACTATAAAACTATCTATGAGTTAAGCTATATGAAATATATTAAAAAATATATCAAGAACAGAACATTAAATTTGAAAAAAAAAGAAAATAGAAATAGAGTCTAATTGAAATATAAAAATTATTAAGATACTAAGATACTAGGTTAAGAGGGTGCTAGGGTAACAAAAGGCTTTTCTTCTAGCTCTCGATCCTCTAAGGCAGATTAGTGCGGATCTTAATAAAGCGAAAGATGTCCTTGCTCTTATCCAGGAGATTGTTTCTGCATAATCTTCTCCTTTCTTGATGGAGATCAGCTGCACCAGTCTGCTATGGTATTCCAAGCATTTCTTTCAAATACCACCCGTTGACGTGAAAATCATGTATGGGGTGTGAAAGGTCCAAAGCCCACCTAGAGTATAGGCGCCTCTTCTCATTACTGAAAACTGGGCGGTGTTACTTTCGGAGAAATTTGCCAGCAGAATTTTACTTGGTTTGGAGGGGGGACAACAACAACAACAAC
>JAHPZR010012487.1:5000-12500 GCA_019787425.1 Platygyra sinensis | reverse complement strand
CTTTAATCGGTAAAGAAACTGAAGAAAGTGTTAATGATTCTTCCCTCGATCAGTGGTCGTGGACGAGCGTTTCCTGCAGAATCCTGTCGTTATATGGGTTGTTTAGCGATCAGTAACTTCTATTTTCTTGCTTTATCGGTAAAGAAACTGAAGTAAGTGTTGATGATTCTTCTTTTTTTCACAATAAAGTTTCTTGTTGCCATTGTATCATGTAATCATTGCAGATGATACTAGTTTTTCATATCACTAGGCACATGCAGTCATAGACTGCCTATTTTTTGTTGTTGTTGTTGTTGTCCCCCCTCCAAACCAAGTAAAATTCTGCTGGCAAATTTCTCCGAAAGTAACACCGCCCAGTTTTCAGTAATGAGAAGAGGCGCCTATACTCTAGGTGGGCTTTGGACCTTTCACACCCCATACATGATTTTCACGTCAACGGGTGGTATTTGAAAGAAATGCTTGGAATACCATAGCAGACTGGTGCAGCTGATCTCCATCAAGAAAGGAGAAGATTATGCAGAAACAATCTCCTGGATAAGAGCAAGGACATCTTTCGCTTTATTAAGATCCGCACTAATCTGCCTTAGAGGATCGAGAGCTAGAAGAAAAGCCTTTTGTTACCCTAGCACCCTCTTAACCTAGTATCTTAGTATCTTAAATAATTTTTATATTTCAATTAGACTCTATTTCTATTTTCTTTTTTTTTCAAATTTAATGTTCTGTTCTTGATATATTTTTAATATATTTCATATAGCTTAACTCATAGATAGTTTTATAGTCTTACGTTTTAAACATGAGCTTCTGGCTCGGGCAACTGGGCAACCATGCCTCACGTATGACAATAAACTTGATTGATTGATTTTGTGATTTTAACAATGTTGACATTGATATTGAAGTTCAAGAAGGAGCCATGATGTAATATTTAAGAACACTTTATTGCTGTTATCTTGTAAATACAAACATTTTATATAATTTTTTTGCTAAAATGAAGCTTTTAGTATATTTCTATATATTTACAATTGTAAATATCATTTTTGTGCCTAGTGCTCGTAGAGCTCAAGGCACCATGTTATCGTGCATACGTGTGCGTCCGTAACACTTGCCGTTCGTGTAATATGTCATGAAGTGTCCTCCCCTTCACTTTTTGTGCCTAGTACACGTAGAGGCCTAGTGTTCATAGAGCCAAAGCACCATGTTATCGTGTATACGTTTGTGTCCGTAACTCGGGTTTTTGTGCCTAGTGCTCGTAGAGCTCAAGGCACCATGTTATCGTGCACACGTGTGTGTCCGTAACTCGGGTTTTTCTCGTATTCTTTCGCCAACAACTCGAGACCACTGTCGAGCAATGTTCGTTTCATTTTCGTATCCCGAGAAGACATGACGTAGATGGCAACTTTTTGCTACGATCGCTCCATGTGCTCGCGTGCGCGTTTGTTCAACGACGTTGGTAAGTTTCCTATGTTTATTAAGGTTTAACTCAACTGCAACAGGGGATTTTCGCGGGAAAAAGTTCCAACCACAGCGCTGGTCAAAAAACCTTTTTTTAACCACAAACTCATTTCGGCAAATATTTAAATTTATATTCGTTTGAAAGGTCGTTGAAATGACCTTTTTCGACTACAATAGTTTTTGCTTCTGAGTAAACAAAAATATCCGATTGCACCATCACGCCAAACGCACGCTATGCGAAGAATGTATTCTGATACGCTGACTTCGCAGCGATATATAACTTCTCCGTTAATTAGCTCCAAACATCGGCAAAAGTAAAATCTATTCTTTAATATTCCAGCTTCATCGTGTTAAAATTTCAGTGAAATCGAACAAAAACCAGCACTAATTAGAATTTTTGTTACCATCTGTCAACACTTGCGACCTAGGCTTTTGTACATTATGCTAGCATTTTTTCGAGCATTTTAGTGGGGCAAAAGCATTGAGCATTATTCGAGCATTTTAGTGACATTTTCCCTGAAAGTTAATATTTTTTCCACAGAATATAGAAATAAACATTATTTTTTACGAGAAAATGAAGACTTAACTTGGCCTCTTCACCCAAGTGTCACCAAAAGGGACAAAGCATTAACAGAACAACAGATCAATTAGAGAATTATCTTCTGGTGTATTAAAAATTTTACATGCGTTGTTGTTTATAACTTGTTATACTAAGTATGCGTTGTTGTTAAGCACTCTGATTATGACAATTTAAAAACTCCTATGTATGAGCATTAACCAAGCATTCTAGTGACATTTTTGGAGGAAACCGAGCATTTTAGTGGAAATAATGGAGCATTAAGATGGAGCATTTTAGTGGGAAAATAAAAGCATATTGTACAAAAGCCTATTGCGAGCAACCGAAAAACTTTGAATATTACACAACCCGACGTTTTGGTCAACAAAATCCAGAATTATCATCTAGAAGCTGAAAGTTAAATGGGAACATCTTTTTCGAACTATTCTTAAGTGATTTAGACGAAAAAATTGTAACGTTAATATCTTTAATTGTACTGCTCGAAGACATCTTGATAACAACCGAGATGGGATGAAACTGGCACACGAATAAATTACAAAACGACTTAAAAATGCACAATCGGGTACATACCACGCAGAGTATTCGCACGCACCAAATGTTAACTAAATATGCTAATAGATATCGACACAAAAATGATCTCGGAGGGCTACGAAAGACTCAAAAATGAAAACAGAAACAAGCTTATCTGATAAGCCGATAATTATTCAAAATTCCACCAAATAAACATCAGTTCCTCTACGATGAGAAAGACATGATTATAAATTGTTACAGTTGATACTTATTTTACAATAAAGTTTCTTGTTGTTGTTGTATCATGTAGTCATTGCAGATGATACTAGTTTTCATATCACTAGGCACATGTAGTCAAAGACTGCCTATTTTTAGCATATTAGTATTGTGTAATTTAGGCGATGGTCTACTTTTTTAATAATTGCTGTTAAAAACTTTAGTTTGAAATTGCTAATAACCTATACATACTTTTCTGTATATTGTGAGTATTTTACTGAATATATAGTAAGAGATCGTCATGGAATTGGAGATTGTTAACTTAAGTATATTGTACTTTTAAAGTGGTACTATGATCAAAAAATCATTTCGTTTTTTCCTTCAGAATTTGAAAGGGTGTTCGCTTAACACCTAACTGGCAAATTTTTGAGCTTTGAGTTTTATCCAAATTAAGGCTGTTTATTTTGAGTGTAAGTTTTGGATTTCACGGTCCGTCATTACTCACGTTCAAAACTGACCGATTAGACCTCAGAGGGTTGGATCTAGAGAAAATCACGCCATTTACCCACTAGCTTAAAATTTCAGCGTGTAAACGCAACTCATTATACATGCAAAACACGAGTTTAAAAGTCTGAAAGCCCGAAACTCCCGTGCTGCATATTAATTCAGCCGCATACACACGCATTGCATTTTTAAACTAGTGAGCCTTTGACGTCATTTTCTCCTCGACCCAGCTCTCTCAAGATTTTAAAGTTAGTAATGGCGGACCAAAAGTAAGAAAATTCCAGTTAAAATAAACAGGTGTCTTTTTAAAATCAGAACTTAAAACTTGGGTCAGTTATTGTTTAGTTAGCATAGTTTTGAAATCCAAAGGAAAAAAAGAATTGTTTTTTTGGTCGTAGTACCACTTTAAATTAAGACAGGAGGGAACTAAGTCATTTAAAATTGTGTATGGCTGAGAGTTCATGAATAGAGTTGATCTGTTTTTTTCGACAGCTTTTTCGAGTTCTCCCAAACTTTCACGACGAGAAAAAGGAAAACAACATGTTAACTTTGGATATCAAAATGTGTCTCCATCGAGTTATACAAACACGATTATTAACCAATCAGTGCGCGTGCTTTCTTAAGGCCCGTTTACACAGGCGATTTTGTCGCGCTTAAGTCGCAACTTCAAAATCGCGCGTGTAAACCAGGTGCGATTTGTCGCCGCGATATCGCAGGCGTTTCGAACATGTTTGAAACTTGTTGCAACTTTAGCGCGACAAAAATTGCATCGAGTTGCCGCGACAAAAATCGCCTGTGTAAACGAGCCTTTAGGACTGTTTTCTAATTGATAGTACCATATGCTTTTCGTTCGCAGTCCAACTTGATCGTATACATTCCCCACCAACTGTGTCATTTTCACAGTACCTGATGCTCTTTCGCTGGTACTGCCTTAAGATCGTGTACAAAGACAATTGAAATCTATTGAAATTGAAGGAAATATTTTAAAGCTACTAGGTACCTTCAGATGAAAAATTTTGCCTGATAAATTTTGAGTTAAGGTTTATAGTGAAGGTTTTAGCATAAAAAAAATAATACTTTGTGAATCAGAGCGTCCCTGCGTCAGGATCGAAAATACAGAGACAGATGTTTACTAGCCGAACATTCAACATTGCGCTAAGAGTTTTATGAGTTGTATCAGTTCCTAAGGCAGTATAATTTTCCTATCAGTATCGTATGGGCCGAGTTTACTGGTGGATGGCAGTCTGAATCGGGAGTTACGCTCATTTGACCAGGAATGCTTGAATCAATTTTGGGTGACTAATGTCGTGATCAAATCAACGCAAACAGACTCTAAGTTGTCCTTAAACTTCCGTTTGATGTTGATTTGTTTGCTTTGTTTAATTAAAAGGGAACTTGTATAATCTCTTTATGTGTATCATTCATTTCACCATGGATAGTAGATTTCACAGCTGGATCAGCTGTGATATTAGTTTTTTGATGTGTAATGTGTAATGTGTAATGTGGCGAGTTAGAGGACAAACGTACATGTCGCCTTTACATTGCTTTATTGCAGTGGGCTCGGACGTCAGCATACAAAGGCGCCGCTGGCAGCCGCTATCAGTCCATTTATGAGCCCACTGAACCCTTGCCAACCCATGATGAGTGATGATGTAAATGATGTAAATGACGAAGATAGACCACAACACCGGGAACTACGTCCCCTACTCTTATCGAATAGTGTGTGGGTTCTTTGATGGTTGAGTCAGTTCTGTACTGCAGGCGATAAACTGAAATATCACATCAAAACAAAGAGAAACTATAAGTGGTTAGTTATCTTCACTTTGTTACTACCAATGTTGAATATGGCATTGCCATATTCCATACATAAAGGAACACTGTGATGGAGGCTAAATAAAGCTCTAATTTTTCAGTGGCTGGAGTGTATTCCTTTCCCAAGTGATACAGTTTGTTTCCCTGTTCAGTATTCTGGATTCGAATCACGTTTCTTTTACCGCGAACTTCAAACGTCTAACCCTTTTGACTTGTAAACAGGCACTTTTTTATCCATGTTCCCAGTGGCACTGCTAAAAGAAAGAAAGTTTGATTCCAGATTAACTTATGACTTGTGTCAGAGGATGCCGGGAAGACGCATTGTCAAGAGCGTTCGCCCCCAAAGTGGCCTGGGACCAACCCGGCACTGATATGTGGCTCAAGTTTGTTTTTGATTTTCCTCCTTGTTTCCAGAATTTTTTTGCGGCTGTTCTGGTTTTCACTATCCACTTTAACCTTGGCAACATTTTTAAATTCAAATTTGATGTGGAATCTGAAGGTCACTGGCTTATCACAATTATGCGCTAACTGTTTATTCTTTACCCATAATCAGTTTATCCTTGGTCACGGCTAGAAAATAAATACCAGTGACTCAGTATATCAGTAGGTTTTGCCACACTTTGCGCCGGCCGGTACTATGGGGATGAGTGAGAGCGAGTGAGAGTGATAGGTAGGGATTTTTTGTTATTCTAAGATCGGTCTCACAGCGGATGGATAGTATTCGTCAGTGAAAATTTTCCTGTTAACAAGCGGGTCAGGCTGTATAAAATAAGCAATTGAAATTGTGTTAGGAGGTTTTGTCTGTTTTTGTTATTGACTTTATTTCTGTTGTTAATGTTCGTATTTTGTCACTTTCACGTGTGAATATCTATCTCAAAGATTAGAAACATAATGCACCATTTCAGGTCGTAGATAGAATGCCCCTTGGGAAATTTGATGTCCTATAAAATCCGTAGCATATTTGATCCAGACTCCTCGAAGCTTTCGCTTCTCGGCAAAGAGTGGTCGCTTTATAAGAACCGTCAAATAAAAAAATCTGTAATACATGCAATTTCCGCAATCCGGAGGGAGTTACTATAGATTGGCGGAGAGCTCACCACCACTGTTTGGGTATTGTATGTGTAGTGACCCTAATTAGAGAACCACTTTGTCCAACCGTCCAAAAGGCTCTTTAATTTCATTCCAAAACCGCACTATTGCAATCCCACAACAAGATGTCGCAGTTTTTTCGTGTTGAAACGTTTTGGCAATGGCGGTATTAAGATAGAAACTGTATGCAGCAATCAAGCCTTGCTTTTACAAGCTGCTTAGGTTATGGCTATAACTCTTCAAATATGTGGGTCCCGCACTTTTGTTCTCTAGCTGCAGATACCACAACTCCAAGTCTCAGAATTACTCTACAGACTGCTTATGCCGCTGGGGTAGCCTTTTATGGCGGGATAATACTCTCTGATACATTCTGCTTCACTTTAAAGTGAAGTAGAGAGAAGCGAACACAGTAGATAAAAAATACCATCATCTATCACAGCTTATTTCAAGTAAATTCCTTGTGGCACCTATGATAGAACTGATTAGGCGAGCCCCGTCCCCGAAAACGGAAAATTTGTGAATGGCTTCAAAAATCCAAATAAAGTTGACTTGTGATTTAATTATAAATAGTTACACGACGTCGTTTATTACTTGGTATAGCCTTAACAATGGGCCCAACGTTTAAATGTTGAATTTTTTAGGTAAAAAATTAAAACATTCAGCCCCCTGCAAGTACTGTTGCTTATCTGCGAGGTTTGCAGAAAAGTTTCCATTTTCTGAACTGGTAACTTTGAAAAAAATGCGTAACTAACGCATCATCACATCGATGGAGCAGCAATTATAAGTCCTACGGTGTAAACTGTTTTAACGTATTTTACGAACTCAATTCCTCAAGATTGAGAAGGACTAATAGTCCTCAAGAAAGTTGGCATGTATCTCACACACTTGATTTGTTTGTCTTTACTTGCGTGACCCCCAAATCAAATGAGAATTTGACAACTGCACGCAATATTTTTGTATCAGGCAAACTGCGAGGAAGGAACTGGGAACGAGTCCCCTCATAACATTTGCGTAGCGCGCATTCCCAACTCTAGTGTACCCTGGAAAATCTCGAAATCTGGCTGCAGTGAAGTTTCAATAGCCCGTAAACATGTGCACTGAGTTTCAAGTCCCATGGCCCTAACGCGATTTTCGGGCGATTAGGAAACTAGTTGAGAATTTCAAGGAGAGTGATCAGTGGCGTTATCGAAAGATGTAAATTGCCGTATTCACGTGTGTGTGGTGAAAACGGTAGCGGTGATATGCTCAGGTGAAGTTCCTGCACTTCACTCTCACGACAATATCTCCGACCATGGGACCTTCTTCCACGCTTTACTGAATTGATGCACGGACGGTTCCCGACC